>SZWC01007474.1:81432-120282 GCA_023375785.1 Penium margaritaceum
CTTGTTTATACCTGCAAGGTCATGCATATTATATGTGGGCTGTGATTGGGCACTCTAACCGTGGTTGACTCGTTTTACGATTCGTAGACGTTAAAGTCACATGGTAAACTTTGTGGTCATGGTCAGTGGCACATGCCAACTTTGTCAAGGCATTGCGCACAATAGCCGTGCCAATCCAACGGTTGTTTACCTTGTTTATACCTGCAACGTCATGCATATTATATGTGGGCTGTGACTGGGCACTCTAACCGTGGTTGACTCGTTTTACGATTCGTAGACGTTAAAGTCACATGGTAAACTTTGTGGTCATGGTCAGTGGCACATGCCAACTGAGTCAAGGCATTGCGCACAATAGCCACACCGAGCCACCAGTATTATACCTTGTTTATACCTGCAAGATCATGCCTAGTACATCTGCACTGTGATTGGACACTCTGACCGTGGCTGACTCGTGTTATGATCAGTAGAAGCAAAAGTCACTTGGATACATTTGTGGTCATGGTCAGTGGCACATGCCAACTTTGTCAAGGCATTGCACACAATAGCGACATCAAGCCACCAGTATTCTACCTTGTTTCTACCTGCGAGATCATGCCTAGTACATCTGCACTGTGATTGGACACTCTGACGGTGGCTTACTCGTGTCATGATGAATAGAAGTAAAAGTCCCTTGGATACATCTGTGGTCATGGTCAGTGACACATGCCAACTTTGTCAAGGAATTGCGCAAAATAGCCACACCGAGCCACCAGTATTCTCCCTTGTTTGCACTTGTAAGATCATGCCTAGTACATCTGCACTGTATTTGGACACTCTGACCGTGGCTGACTCGTGTTATGATTCGTATAAGTTAAAGTCACCTGGTAAACTTTGTGGTCATGGCCAGTGGCACATGCCAACTTTGTCAAGGCATTGCGCACAATAGCCATACCGAGCCACCAGTATTCTACCTGTTTTGCACCTGCAAGATCATGCCAAGTACATCTGCACTGTGATTGGACATTCTGACCGTGGCTCAGTCATTGTGTGATCAATAGAAGTAAAAGTCACTTGGAACCATTTGTGGTCATGGTCAGTGGCACATGCGATCTTTGTCAGGGCATTGCGTACAATAGCCACACCGAGCCCCCAGTATTCTACCGTATTTATACCTGCAAGGTCATGCCCAGTATGTATGCACTGTGATTGGACACTCTGACCGTGGCTGACTCGTGTTGTGATTCATAGCCATTTAAGGTACTTGATACACTTTGTGGTCATGGTCAGTGGCACATGCCAGCTTTGTAAAGGCATTATGCACAATGGCCGTGCCAAGCTACCAGTTTTTTACCTTGTTTATACCTGCAAGGTTATGCCCAGTGTGTCTGCACTGTGCTTGGACACTCTGACCGTGGCTGACTCGTGTTATGATTCATAGCCGTTTAAGGTACATGGTAAACTTTGTGGTCATGGTCAGTGGCACATTTCAACTTTGTCAAGGCATTGCGCACAATAGCCACACCGAGCCACCAGTATTGTACATTGTTTGCACCTACAAGATCATGCCTAGTAAATATGCACTGTTATTGGACACTCTGACCGTGGCTGACTTGTGTTATGATCGATAGAAGTAAAAGTCACTTGGTAAACTTTGTGGTCATGGTCAGTAGCACATGCCAACTTTGTCAAGGCATTGCGCACAATAGCCACACTGAGCCACAAGTATTCTACCTTGTTTGCACCTGCAAGATCATGCCTAGTACATCTACACTGTGATTGGACACTCTAACCGTGGCTGACTCGTTGTATGATCAATAGAAGTAAACGTCACTTGGATGCATTTGTAGTCATGGTCAGTGGCACATGCCAACATTGTCAAGGCATTGCGCACAATAGCCACAACAAGCCACCGGTATTCTACCTTGTTTACACCTGTAAGGTCATGACCAAAATATCTGTACTGTGAGTGGACACTCTGACCGTGGCCGACTCTTGTTGTGATTCATAGCCGTTTAAGGTACTTGATAAACTTTGTGGTCATGGTCAGTGGCACATGCCAACTTTGTCAAGGCATTGCGCACAATAGCCGTGCCAAGCCACCGGTTTTTTACCTTATTTATACTTGCAAGGTCATGCATATTACATGTGCGCTGTGATTGGGTACTCTGAGCGTGACTGACTCGTTTTACGATTTGTAGAAGTTAAAGTCACTTGGTAAACTTTGTGGTCATGGTCAGTGGCACATGCCAACGGAGTCAAGGCATTGTGGACAATAGCCACACCTAGCCACCAGTATTCTACCTTGTTTAACCCTGCAAGATCATGCCTAGTACATCTGCACTGTGATTGGACACTNTGGACACTATGACCGTGGCTGACTTGTGTTATGATCAGTAGAAGTAAAAGTCACTTTGATACATTTGTGGTCATGGTCAGTGGCACATGCCAACTTTGTCAAGACATTACACACAATAGCCACACCAAGTCACCGGCTTTTTACCTTGTTTGAACCTGCAAGATCATGCCTAGTACATCTGCACTGTGATTAGACACTCTGACGGTGTCTACCTCGTGTTATGATCAAAAGAAGTAAAAGTCACTTGGATACATTTGTGGTCATGGTCAGTGGCACGTGCCAACATGGTCAAGGCATTGCACACAATAGGGACACCGAGCAACCAGTATTCTACCTTTTTTATACCTGCAATGTCATTCCTAGTATATCTGCACTGTGATTGGACAACCTGACATTGGCTGACTTGTGTTATGATTCAAAGCCGTTTAATGTACTTGGATTAATTTGTGGTCATGGTCAGTGGCACATGCCAACTTTGTCAATGCATTGCACACAATAGCCACACCGAGCCACCAGTATTCTACCTTGTTTATACCTATAAGGTCATGCCCAGTATATCTGCACTATGATTGGACAATCTGACCGTGGCAGACTCCTGTTATGATTCATAGTCGTTTAAGGTACTTGGTAAACGTTCTTGTCATGGTCAGTGGCACATGCCAACTTTGTCAAGGCATTGCGCAGAATAGCCACACCGAGCCACCAGTATTCTACCTTGTTTATACCTGTAAGGTCATGTCCAGTATATCTACACTGTGATTGGACATTCTGACCGTGGCTGACTTGTGTTATGATTCGTGGAGTTAAAGTCAATTGGTCAACTTTGTGGTCCTGGTCAGTGGCACATGCCAACTTTGTCAAGACATTGCGCACAATAGCCACACCGAGCCACCAATATTCTACCTTGTTTGCACCTGCAAGATCATGCCTAGTACATCTGCACTGTGATTGGACACTCTGACCGTGGCTGACTCGTGTTATGATCTACAGAAGTGTATGTCACTTGGATACATTTATGGTCATGGTCAGTGGCACATGCCAACTTTGTCAAGGCATTGTGCACAATAGCCACACCGAGCCACCAGTATTCTACCTTGTTTATACCTGCAAGGTCATTCCCTGTTTATCTGCACAGTGATTGGACACTCTGACCGAGGCTGACTCGAGTTATGATTCATAGCCGTTTAAGGTACTTGGCAAACTTTGTGGTCATGGTCAGTGGCATATGCCAACTTTGTCACGGCATTTTGCACAATAGTCATGCCAAGCCACCGGTTTTTTACCTTGTTTATACCTGCAAGGTCATGCATATAAGATGTGCACTGTGATTGGGCACTCTTACCTTGGCTGCCCCGTGTTACGATTCGTAGAAGTTAAAGGCACTTGGTAAACTTTGTGGTCATGGTCAGTGGCACATGCCAACTTTGTCAAGGCATTGCGCACAATAGCCGTGCCAAGCCACCGGTTTTTTACCTTGTTTATACCTGCAAGGTCATGCATATAAGACGTGCACTGTGCTTGGGCACTCTAACCGTGGCTGACTCGTGTTACGAAACGTATAAGTTAAAGTCATTTGGTAAACTTTGTGGTCATGGTTAGTGGCACATGCCAACTTTGTCAAGGCGTTGCGCATAATAACCACACCGAGCCACAAGTGTAATGCCTTGTTTGTACCTGCAAGATCATGCCTAGTACATCTTAACTGTGATTGGACACTCTGACCGTGGCTGACTCGTGTTATGAAGCATAGCCGTTTAAGGTACTTGGTAAACATTGTGGTCATGGTTTATGGCACATGCCAACTTTGTCAAGGCATTGCGCACAATAGCCGTACCAAGCAGCCAGTTTTTTAACTTGTTTATACCTGCAAGGTCGTGCATATTGGATGTGCACTGTGGTTGGGAACTCTGACCGTGGCTAACTCGTTTTATGATCAATAGAAGTAAAAGTCATTTGGATACATTTGTGGTCATGGTCAGTGGCACATGCCAACTTTGTCAAGGCATTGCGCACAATAGCCATACCAAGCCACCCGTATTCTACCTTGCTTATACCTGCTAGGTAATACCCAGAATGTCTGCACTGTGACTGGACACTCTGACTGTGGCTGACTCGTGTTATGATTCATAGCCGTTTAAGGTACATGGCACACTTTGTGGTCATGGTCAGTGGCACATGTCAATTTTGTCAAGGCATTGCGCACAATAGCCACACCAAGCCACCAATATTCTATATTGTTTATACCTGCAAGATCATGACTAGTACATCTGCACTGTGATTGGCCATTCTGACCGTGGCAGACTCGTGTTATGATCAATAAAAGTAAAATTCACTTTGATGCATTTGTGGTCATGTCGGTGCCACATGCTAACTTTGTCAAGGCAGTGCGCACAATAGCCACACCAAGCCACCGGTTTTCTATCTTGTTTGAACCTGCAAGATCATGCCCTGTACATCTGCACTGTGATTGGACACTCTGACCGTGGCTGACTCGTGTTATGATCAATAGAAGTAGATGTCACTTGGATACATCTTTGGTAATGGTCAGTGGCACATGCCAACTTTGCCAAGGCATTGCACACAATAGCCACACCGTGCCACCAGTATTCCACCTTGTTTATACCTGTAAGGTCATGCCCAGAGTATCTACACTGTGATTGGACACTCTGACCCTGGCTGACTCATGTTATGATTCATAGCCGTTTAAGGTACTTGATAAATTTTGTGGTCATGGTCAGTGGCACATGCCAACATTGTCAAGGCATTGTACACAATAGCCGTGCCAAGCCACCGGATTTTAACCTTGTTTATGCCTGCAAGGTCATGCATGTTAGATGTGCACTGTGATTGGGCACTCTGACCGTGACTGACTCGTGTTATGATCAATAGAAGTAAAAGTCCATATTTATCCAAGTGGATACATTTATGGTCATGGTCAGTGGCACATGCCAACTTTGTCAAGGCATTGCGCACAATAGCCACACTGAGCCACCAGTATTCTACCTTGTTCATACCTGAAAGGTCATGCCTAGTATATCTGCAATGTGATATGACACTCTGACCGTGGCTGACTCGTGTTCTGATTCATAGCCGTTTAAGGTACTTGGTAAACTTTGTGGTCATGGTCAGTGGCACATACCAACTTTGTCAAGGCATTGCACACAATAGCCACACCGAGCCACCAGTGTTCTAGCTTGTTTGCACCTGCAAGATCATGCCTAGTACATCTGCACTACGCTTGGACACTCTGACCGTGGCTGACCCGTGTTATGATCAATAGAAGTAAAAGTAACTTGGATACATTTGAGGTCATGGTCAGTGGTACATGCCAACTTTGCCAAGGCATTGCACACAAAAGCCACACCGTGCCACCATTATTCTACCTTGTTTATACCTGTACGGTCATGCCCAGAGTACCTGCACCGTGATTGAACACTCTGACCGTGGCTGACTCGTGTTATGATTCATAGTCGTTGAAGGTACTTGGTAAAATTTGTGGTCATGGTCAGTGGCACATGCCAACATTGTCAAAGTATTGTGCACAAAGTCGTGCCAAGCCACCAGTTTTCCACCTTGTTTATACCTGCAAGGCCGTGCGTATTACATGTGTACTGCGATTGGGCACTCTGACCGTGGCTGACTCGTGTTATGATCAATAGAAGTAAAACTCACTTGGATACATTTGGTGTCATGGTTAGTGGCACATGCCAACTTTGTCAAGGCATTGTGCACAATAGCCTCACGGAGTCACTAGTATTCTACCTTGTTTGTATCTGCAAGGTCATGCCTAGTACATCTGCACTGTGACTGGACACTCTGACCGTGGCTGACTCGTGTTCTGATTCATAGCCGTTTAAGGTACTTGATAAATTTTGTGGTCATGGTCAGTGGCACATACCAACTTTGTCAAGGCATTGCGCACAATAGCCACACCGGGTCACCAGTATTCTACCTTGTTTATACCTGCAAGATCATGCCTAGTACATCTGCAGTGTAATTGGACACTCTGACCGTGGCTCACTCGTGTTATGATTCATAGCCGTTTAAGGTACTTGATAAATTTTGTGGTCATGGTCAGTGGCACATACCAACTTTGTCAAGGCATTGCGCACAATAGCCACACCGGGTCACCAGTATTCTACCTTGTTTATACCTGCAAGATCATGCCTAGTACATCTGCACTGTGACTGGACACTCTGACCGTGGCTGACTCGTGTTATGATCAATAGAAGTAAAACTCACTTGGATACATTTGGTGTCATGGTTAGTGGCACATGCCAACTTTGTCAAGGCATTGCGCACAATAGCCACACCAAGCCACCAGATTTTTACCTTGTTTGAACCTCCAAGATCATGCCTAGTACATCTGCACTGTGATTGGACACTCTGAACGTGGCTGACTCGTGTTATCATCAATAGAAGTAAAAGTCCATTGGATACATTTGTGGTCATGGCCAGTGGCACATGCCAACTTTGCCAAGGCATTGCCCACAATAGCCACACCGAGTCACCAGTATTCTACCTTTTATATACCTGTAAGGTCATGCCCAGTATATCTGCACTGTGATTGGACACCCTGACCGTGGCTGAATTGTGTTATGATTCATAGCCGTTTAAGGTACTTGGTAAGCTTTGTTGTCATGGTCAGTGGCACATGCCAACTTTGTCAAGGCATTGCGTAAAATAGCCGTGCCAAGCCGCCGGGTTTTTACCTTGTTTGCACCTGCAAGATCATGCCTAGTACATCTGCAGTGTAATTGGACACTCTGACCGTGGCTCACTCGTGTTATGATTCATAGCCATTTTAAGTCACTTGGTAAACATTGTGGTCATGGTCAGTGGCACATGCCAACTTTGTCAAGGTATTGCGCACAATAGCTACACCGAGCCACCAGTATTCTAGCTTGTTTGCACCTGCAAGATCATGCCTAGTACATCTGCACTGCGATTGGACACTCTGACCGTGGCTGACCTGTGTTATGATCAATAGAAGTAGAATTCACTTGGATACATTTGTGGTCATGGTCAGTGGTACATGCCAACTTTGTCAAGGCATTGTGCACAATAGCCACACCGAACCACCAGTATTCTACCTGGTTTATACCTGCAAGGTCATGCCCTGTATATATGCACTGTGATTGGACACTCTGACCGTGGCTATTGTGCACAATGCATTGACAAAGTTGACATGTGCCACTGACCATGACCACAAAGTTTACCAAGTACCTTAAACGACCATGAATCATAACACGAGTCAGCCACGGTCAGAGTGTCCAATCACAGTGCAGATGTACTAGGCATGATCTTGCAGGTGCAAACAAGGTAGAATACTGGTGGCTCGGTGTGACTATTGTGCGCAATGCCTTGACAAAGTTGGCATGCGCCCCTGACCGTGACCACAAATGTTTACCAAGTGAATTTAACTTCTACAAGTCGTAACACGAGTCAGCTACGGATAGAGTGCCCAATCACAGTGCACATGTAATATGCATGACCTTGCAGGTATAAACTGGGTAAAACACCCTGTGTCTTGGCACGGCTATAGTACGCAATGCCTTGACAAAGTTGGCTTGTGCCACTGACCATGACCACAAAGTTTACCAAGTACCTTAAATGGCTATGAATCATTACACGAGTCAGCCACAGTCATAGTGTCCAATCACGGTGCAAATATACTTGGCATGACCTTGCAGGTATAAACAAGGTAGAATACTGGTTGCTCGGTGTGGCTATTGTGCGAATGCCTTGACAAAGTTGGCATGTGCCATTGACCATGACCACAAATGTATCCAAGTGACTTTAACTTCCATGAGTCATAACACGAGTCAGCCACATTCAGAGTGTCAAATCACAGTGCAGATGTACTAGGCATGATCTTGCAGGTACAAACAATGTACAATACTGGTGGCTCTGGTGTCCAATCAAAGTGCACGTGTGCTAGGATTATACTTGCAGGTATAAACAAGGTAAAACACTGGTGGCGCAGTGTGGCTATTGTGCGCAATGCCTTGACAAAGTTGGCCTGTGCCACTGACCATGACCGCAAAGTTTACCAAGTGACTTTAACTTCTACGCATCGTAACACGAGTCAGCCACGGTCAGAATGCCCAATCACAGTGCACATGTAGTATGCATGACCGTGCTGGTATGAACAAGGCAAAAAACCGGTGGCCTGGCCGGGCTTTTGTGCGCAATCCCTTGACAAAGTTGGCATGTGCAACTGACCATGACCACAAACTTATTCAAGTACCTTAAACGTCTATGAATCATGACATGAGTCAGCCACGGTCAGAGTGTCCAATCACAGTGAACGTGTGCTAGGCATAAACTTGCAGGTATAAAACGGTAAAACACTGGTGGCTCAGTGCGGCTATTGTGCGCAATGCCTTGACATAGTTGGCATGTGCCACTGACCATGACCACAAACTTATCCACGTGACTTTATCTTCTACGAATTGCAACACGAGTCAGCCACAGTCAGAGGGCCCGATCACAGTGCACATGTTCTACGTATGCCCTTGCTGGTATGAACAAGGTAAGAACCCGGTGGCTTGGTGTGGCTATTGTGCGCAATGCCTTGACAAAGTTTACCTGTGCAACTGACCATGACCACAAAGTTCACCAAGTGACTTTAACTTCTATGAATCATCACATGAGTCAGCCACAGTCAGAGGGCCCGATCACAGTGCACATGTTCTAGGCATGCCCTTTCTGGTATGAACAAGGTAAAAAAACCGGTGGCTTGGTGTGGCTATTGTGCGCAATGCCTTGACATAGTTGGCATGTGCCACTGACCATCACCACAATGATTACCTACTACCTTAAACGACCATGAATCATAACACGAGTCAGCCACGGTCAGAGTGCTCAATCACAGTGTACATGTACTATGCATGATCTTGCAGGTACAAACAATGTACAATACTGGTGGCTCTGGTGTCCAATCAAAGTGCACGTGTGCTAGGATTATACTTGCAGGTATAAACAAGGTAGAATACTGGTGGTTCGGTGTGGCTATTGTGCGCAATGCCTTGACATAGTTGGCATGTGCCACTGACCATCACCACAATGATTACCTACTACCTTAAACGACCATGAATCATAACACGAGTCAGCCACGGTCAGAGTGCTCAATCACAGTGTACATGTACTATGCATGATCTTGCAGGTACAAACAATGTACAATACTGGTGGCTCTGGTGTCCAATCAAAGTGCACGTGTGCTAGGATTATACTTGCAGGTATAAACAAGGTAGAATACTGGTGGTTCGGTGTGGCTATTGTGCGCAATGCCTTGACATAGTTGGCATGTGCCACTGACCATCACCACAATGATTACCTACTACCTTAAACGACCATGAATCATAACACGAGTCAGCCACGGTCAGAGTGCTCAATCACAGTGTACATGTACTATGCATGATCTTGCAGGTACAAACAATGTACAATACTGGTGGCTCTGGTGTCCAATCAAAGTGCACGTGTGCTAGGATTATACTTGCAGGTATAAACAAGGTAGAATACTGGTGGTTCGGTGTGGCTATTGTGCGCAATGCCTTGACATAGTTGGCATGTGCCACTGACCATCACCACAATGATTACCTACTACCTTAAACGACCATGAATCATAACACGAGTCAGCCACGGTCAGAGTGCTCAATCACAGTGTACATGTACTATGCATGATCTTGCAGGTACAAACAATGTACAATACTGGTGGCTCTGGTGTCCAATCAAAGTGCACGTGTGCTAGGATTATACTTGCAGGTATAAACAAGGTAGAATACTGGTGGTTCGGTGTGGCTATTGTGCGCAATGCCTTGACATAGTTGGCATGTGCCACTGACCATCACCACAATGATTACCTACTACCTTAAACGACCATGAATCATAACACGAGTCAGCCACGGTCAGAGTGCTCAATCACAGTGTACATGTACTATGCATGATCTTGCAGGTACAAACAATGTACAATACTGGTGGCTCTGGTGTCCAATCAAAGTGCACGTGTGCTAGGATTATACTTGCAGGTATAAACAAGGTAGAATACTGGTGGTTCGGTGTGGCTATTGTGCGCAATGCCTTGACATAGTTGGCATGTGCCACTGACCATCACCACAATGATTACCTACTACCTTAAACGACCATGAATCATAACACGAGTCAGCCACGGTCAGAGTGCTCAATCACAGTGTACATGTACTATGCATGACCTTGCTGGTATGAACAAGGTAAGAACCCGGTGGCTTGGTGTGGCTATTGTGCGCAATGCCTTGACAAAGTTTACCTGTGCAACTGACCATGACCACAAAGTTCACCAAGTGACTTTAACTTCTATGAATCATCACATGAGTCAACCACTGTCAAAGTGCCCAGTCACAGTGCACATGTACTATGCATGACTTGGCAGGTATGAACAAGGTAAAAAAACCGGTGGCTTGGTGTGGCTATTGTGCGCAATGCTTTGACAAAGTTATCATGTGCCACTGACCATGACCACAAAGTTTACCAAGTGACTGTTACTTCTACGAATCATAACACGAGTCAGCCATGATCAGATTGTCCAATCACAGTGGACGTGTGCTAGGCAAAACCTTTCAGGCATAAGCAAGGTAAAACACTGGTGGCTCAGTGCGGCTATCATGCGCAATGCCTTGACAAAGTTGACATGTGCCACTGATCATGACCACAAATTTATCAAACTTTTACTTCTACAAATTGTAGCACGAGTCAGCCATCGTCAGAGTGCCCAATCACAGTGCACATGTACTATGCATGACCTTGCAGGTATAAGCAAGGTAGAATATTGGTGGCTCGCTGTGGCTATTGTGTACAATGTCTTGACAAATTTGGCATGTGCCATTGACCATGACCACAAAGTTAACCAGGTGAAGATAACTTCTACGCATCGTAACACGAGTCAGCCGCAGTCAGAGTGCCCAATCACAGTGCACAAGTACTATGCATGACCTTGCAGGTATATACAAGGTAAAAAACCGGTGTCTTGGTGTTTCTGTTGTGCGCAATGCCTTGACAAAGTTGGCATGTGCAACTGACCATGACCACAAAGTTAACCAAGTACTTATAACTTCGACAAATTGGAGCACGCGTCAGCCACGGTCAGAGTGCTCAATCACAGTGTACATGTACTATGCATGACCTTGCAGGTATAAACACGGTAGAATACTGGTGGCTTGGTGTGGCTATTGTGCGCAATGCCTTGACAAAGTTGGCATGTGTCACTAACTATGACCACAAAATTTACCAAGTGACTTTAAGTTCTACGAATTGTAACACGAGTCAGCCACGGTCAGAGTGCCCAATTACAGTGCACATGTACAATGCATGACCTCTCAGGTATAAATAAGGTAAAAACCCGGTGGCTCGGTGTGACTATTGTGCGTAATACCTTGACAAAGTTGGCGTGTCCCATTGACCATGACCATAAAGTTTACCTAGTGACTTCAACTTCTATGAATCATCACATGATTCTGCTACAGTCAGAGTACCCAATCACAGTGCAAGTGTACTACGCATGACCTTGCAGATATAAACAAGGTAAGAAATTGGTGGTTTGGTGTGGCTATTGTGCGCAATGCCTTGACAAAGTTGGCATGTGCCACTGACCATGACCACAAAGTATAGCAAGTGACTTTAACTTCTACGCATCGTAACATAAGTCAGCCACGGTTAGAGTGCCCAATCACAGTGCACATCTAATATGCATGACCTTCCAGGTATAAACAAGGTATACAAACCGGTGGCGTGGCGTGGCTATTGTGCCCTATGCCCTGACAAAGTTGGCATGTGCAACTGACCATGACCACAAGTCTATCCAAGTACCTTAAACGTCTATGAATCATCACGCGAGTCAGCCATGGTCAGAGTACCCAATCACAGTGAACGTGTGCTAGGCATAAGCTTGCAGGTATAAACAAGGTAAAACAGTGGTGGCTCAGTGCGGCTATTGTGCGCGATGCCTTGACAAAGTTGGCATGTGCCACTGACCATGACTACAAACGTACCCACGTGACTTTAACTTCTACCAATTGTAACATGAGTCAGCCATGGTCAGAGTGCCTAATTACAGGGCACATGAACTATGCATGATCTTGCAGGTATAAACAAGGTAAAACCCGGTGGCTTGGTGTCGCTATTGTGCGCAATGCCTTGACAAAGTTGGCCTGTGCAGCTGACCGTGACAACAAAGTTAACCAAGTGACTTTAACTTCTATGAATCAGCTCATGAGTCAGCCACGGTCAGAGTGCCCAATCACAGTGCACCTGTAGTATGCATAACCTTGCAGGTATAAACAAGGTAAAAAACCGGTGGCTTGGTGTGGCTATTGTGTGCAATGCCTTGACAAATTTGGCATGTGCCACTGACCATGACCACAAATTTATCCAAGTGACTTTAACTTCTACGAATTGTAACACGAGTTAGCCACGGTCAGATTGCCCAATCACAGTGCACATGTACTATGCATGATCTTGCAGGAACAAACAAGGTAGAATACTGGTGGCTCGGTGTGGCTTTTGTGCGCAATGCCTTGACAAAGTTGGCCTGTGCAACTAACTATGACCACAAAGATAACCAAGTGACTTTAACTTCTATGAATCATCACATGAGTCAGCCACAGTCAGAGTACCCAATCACAGTGCACGTGTGCTAGGCATAACGTTGCAGGTATAAACAAGGTAAAGCACTGGTGGCTCGGTGTGTCTTTTGTGTGCGATGCATTGACAAAGTTGGCATGTGCCACTGACCATGACCACAAACATATCCAAGTGACTTTAACTTCTACGAATCGTAACACGAGTCAGCCACGGTCAGAGTTAACACTCACAGTGCACATGTACTATGCATGACCTTGCTGGTATGAACAAGGTAAAAAAACTGGTCACTTGGCACGGCTATTGTGTGAAATAACTTGACAAGTTGGCCTGTGCCACTGACCATGACCACAACTTTATCCAAGTACCTTAAACAGCTATGAATCATGACACAAGTCAGCCACGTTCAGAGTGCCCAATCACAGTGCACGTGTACTAGGCATGACCTTGCAGGTATAAACAAGGTAGAATACTGGTGGCTCGGTGTGGCTATTGTGGATAATGCCTTGACAAAGTTGGCATGTGCCACTGACCATGATCACAAATTTGTCCAAGTGATTTTAACTTCTAGGACTTGTAACATGAGTCAGCCACGGTCAAAGTGCCCAATCACAGTGCACATGTACTATGCATGATCTTGCGGGAACAACAAGGTAGAATACTGGTGGCTCGACGTGGCTATTGTGCGTAATCCCTTGACAATGTCGGCATGTGCAACTGACCATGACCACAATTTTCTCCAAGTACCTTAAACGTCTATGAATCATGACACGAGTCAGCCACGGTCAGAGTGCCTAATCACAGTGCACGTGTGCTAGGCATAAACTTGTAGGTATAAACAAGGTAAAACACTGGTGGCTCAGGTTTTCTATTGTGCGTGATGCCTTGACAAAGTTTGCATGTGCCACTGACCATGACCACAAATGTATCCACGTGACTTTAACTTCTACGAACTGTAACACGAGTCAGCCACGGTCAGAGTGCCCAATTACAATGCACGTGTACTATGCATGACCTTGCAGGTATAAGCTGTCAGTATTCTGGAGGAGGCCACATTCTCACTGATGAAGTAGAGGATAGATTCTGGTGCGTTCCTGAGGCGCGGGCAAGCTCGTGGGGTGAGGCGCAGCGCCAAAGCGCGGGCTACGTCCTAGACTGTGCCGCAGCAACACTCAGGTCAGCATGATGAAGTTGACATAAAAGATGGAATTCAGGAAACACGGCTGGTAGAATATTGTCAGTACTTGGCGTGGGCGCAGCACCGAAGGTGCGTGCGCGATGAAGGAGGTAGGGGCCGCAGCGTAGTGAAGGCGGGCCGATGATGATTGAGTAAGATAGGACCATGGCAGTATGATGCGGGCAAGCCAGCGGGGTGAGCCACAGCAACCATGTGTGGGCCGCGAGTGAGTGGAGACGAACAAGCGGAGCGGAACGTAGGAGAGTGTGAGGCTACAGAGTCAGGAAACCCGGGCTCACCACACTGACAAATGGAGCAAGTGTGCCGCAGCTGGAAGGCGGGCACATGCGATAATGGACGAAGAGGACACCGCAGCCACAAGGGCGGTGATGTTGGGACCAACAGCTTGCCGTGCAGCGGCAGGTCCTGGTCCAACCGGTCCGCGTCCTTGGTATTGTCCTCCTCTGGGTGGCACGCCTGGCATTGGGGTGGGGTTGGGACATTCTCGGTGCCGATGGGTGAATTCTACGCATTCACAGCAACTCCCAGGTGGGTAGTTATTGGGGTTCATCAGGTTGGGTTGTCAAGCTCATGCAGGCATGCGAACAGTGGGCGCCACATGTTCTTTTGGAGCAAACTGTTCTCAAGCCGCTTGTCGTTTGATTTCCCTTTGCTTATATTCTGCTTCCTCCTTCAGTGCGTCCAGTATGCTGAAATGTCGTAAATCCAAATGTGCTAGCAATCGCCGGGACAAGAGAATCCCAGTAATACTCCAGAATCATGCGCAATGGGTATGTCGACACATCGCACCGAGATCTTGGTAAACTTGTCGTTGTGTAACTTGATGTTTTCTCCAACGTTCATGCGGATGGTACTAATCTGGAGCTCTGCTTCTTCGAGGCTCATGAGGTCGAAACGCTTGGTCATCCTATTTGTCAAATCATCAAAGTCAGCAAAAGGACGTTAGTTATGCTGTGCAGTGAACCACTCCAAAGCTTTCCGTTGTAGCGCTCGGTGCACTGCTGGGACAATGTAGTCAGGAGATAACAACCCATAATCGAGACAAGTGCCCAACTTGAACAGCCACATGGCCGGGTCCTCCTCTGGTTCACCCTTGAAGACGTCGAGCTTTGGGAGAGTGTAAGAAGCCTTTGTCGCTGGGTTCGAAGTCAGTTCCTATGGAGGTATCATTAGCACCTGCGCCCGTGGCGGGGCCCCCAGGTGGGATCGATGTGCTTGCACCAGGCCAACTGCCCTAGTACTAGCCGATGAAGGGACTACTGCTCCCCTTGGTCGAGCACGTCCTGCATTGGTTCCTCCCAGTCCAGAACTTCCCATGTGCTGTCTTGCTGAACTCGCTTGTACTCATACGGTGTACTGCTTGCCTCCATGAGCGACTGATCCTTGCCCAGGTCCGGTTGAACCACCCGTCATTCGGGGTCTTTTCTGTAGTCTTCCTGCCACAGGTGTGGCTAACGTCTTGCTTGCTTGATGATGAGATGACTGCATCTTTGACTGGACAGGTGGTACGGTATATTTGGTTGACGGAGCCCCTGTTAGGATGTGCGTGTCACCCAAGGCTCGTACTTGTCTGGTGGGTCCGACCATGGATGAAGCATTGATTCCTCCTTGAGCTGGGACTTCTCGGCGGTGCGACGCTCCGAAAACGGAGGATGCCTTGCTCGTTTGCTGTTGGTGTTGGGGTTGTTGCCCAGCATCTGTGCGACGTGAAGTCACGATAGATGGGCCTTCTCGTCGGGTTTCCCCTTGCCGTTTTCCCACCGCCTCCAAGTTCCTCTCTGTTCGTGGTGGAGACACACCGCTGTCCAAGGCCGGTCGACGAGGGCGAACGGTTGGGCGAGAGGGGAATGCCGGAGGACAGAAGGTGACGAGTTGATGCAGGGTGTGTAAAGCCTGCACCGAAGGGTGATCCAACGATACTTCTTCTTCCTCTGCTTGGTCCTCCTGGGCATCGTCCAATTCTGCACAATCCCCGTCATGGGTGACAGAAGGTGCAGGTGAGGACGCCCTTGGGGTAGAGAACTCGAGGCGCCGCGGTGCGTCCTGCGTTGGCGTCATGTCCACTGCCTTGTAAACGGTCCTTCCATCTGGCGTCGTGACTTTATGGAGCAAGACAGGCCCTTCATCCGCCTCACGCTCCTGCTCTTCGTATGATACATAGTCTTCCACATGCATGGAGTCGCGCTGCCCATCTGGGTGGCGCGTGTCGTCTTCCTCTGGGTCCTTCTGGAAGGGATTGGCCAACCGTGCCTGTCGGATAGCCTTCAATTCACGGATTTCCTCAAGCCGTCGCAGGTGAAATTCTTCTTCTTCGTCGGGGTCCGTCTCATCTCCTTTGTTGTACATCTGCGGGGACTGATCATCCACCGGATCCCACTCAAATCTGTGGTCCAGCCCTGGAGGATCTTTTGGGCTTCTCTCGTAATGACGCGCGCTGGCGGTTCGCCTCATCCTTTCTTTTTTGGAGACGTAGAGTGCGTTGGAGCTCATCATTGCGTTGCTAATGGTACAGCCAAATGATTCACCAGCACGATCGCTCTATCCTCACGCCTCGTAGGTTGGCAGGGGGACACCACCGTAACTAGCGAAATTGTTTGGGTTGCGGTGACGGATGGCCTGCGGTGTCTTCCGTCCGGTGGAAGATTCGACAGCTCCCTCCTTAGAGAACCGCGTTTCGGATTATAGACTGATCTGCAGGTACATTTCACACTCGTCACAGAAAATAAGTGAGTCCACACTCACCGCACCATTAACACTGTTATACTCTTTTTCGCCTTCGGCCGGAATCGGATCTGACAACATGCGAGGATCAGCTCCTTAGGTGTCGTTCGTTCTGCGCTATCCCCGCGGCTCCACTTACTTTCCTTTTCCAACTCTGCCCTGTCCTGTATCACTCTTTTTGCTCCAGTTTGATCAACGCACGTTTCATCGACCGGGTAACGTTTCTTAATCACTCGACGAATCATCCACCGAATTAGTGCTGGGAATATATCACACACACACTCCTTCTCCTAATGACAAGTACTTCTCTGGCCGGGATTTTGACTAATCTCAGGACAATCACTATGGCTATTCTAACTGTAAGATTCGCTCACTTTACTTAATCACCGACGGTCAATCATGCATCGGACAACATGACACTCGCTGAGAGAATTCCTCTTAACGATCCAAACGAGATGACTTTGAACAATCAAAGTAATTTCCTTCAAACAAAAGAGGGAGTATAATCAATCAACCTTTCTCTTCTAACCACACAATCAGTACCCTAGGCGTCACCAAGCACAACACGCAAACCGTAAGCTTCCGGAGTCACCGGATCATCAACGGGCGTTGGTCTTTGCACAAGCACCGTGCGGTGCACGCCGCCTTCATTGTTTGCCCATGGAATGGCACGACGTAACTCCAGTGGTCCGTTAGTACGTCGACCTGCACGAGAACGGGCACGTGCCGAATCCTCCTCTTGTAGGCGGGCGAGCTCATGCTGGTAGCGCTGGTATGCTCGGTACGCCTCGGCCCGCTCTTAAGCCGCCTCTACAGTACGCCGCCCGACGTCACGCGCGACCTCCTGCCAGCTCTCCACGCAGTGGGGCTCGTCGTTGCGGGAAGGTCTCTGTAGCCACGGTTGCCATAACTGCTCCACGGCTCCACCGGTAGGATGATGCGACCATTGCATCACTCCCAGAACCGTGCGTGCGCCAAGCCGACAGGGCACATTGCACCAGTTGCAGATGGCGTAGAAGGACATTGGAGAATCTCGGGGACCGCACCTGGAGGTGGGTGGCTGGTGCTCCCGTGGGAACTCAGGACCAGGCCATGATGGCTCCGTGATGTGCTCCTCACGAAGCGGCCTTTCACACACTCTCACACACACACTTCTTCTACACTCCTGATCCGGTCTAGCTTCCCCACTCTAACATGTCGCAAGACGGGACGCGGGTCCCGCTCGACGGTCTGATTTTGACTGAGGGGCAGCAATCTCTCAGTCCGGCCAACGGCTGCAGGGCTAGCCTCCCACACCCGGGTCAGGCGAGAGGTCAGCTATGTCGCTTGCCAATGGTGAACGCCGTCTCGCGAGTTGGGAGCAGAAGCGTCCAATGTCAGAGCTCCACCGTCAGATTCAGCGTCTTTGCAGCTCGGGATCAATGGTATTGCATTAGCAGTTGGTTCTCGTCAGCAGTCAGTCCTCTTCTCGTCCTCCTCTTCTTATCTTCTCCTCGCACCGCTTCCCAAGACCCCATCCCGCTGGCTAGCCCCTTTCGCGGCTCACACATCAAAACGCCTTTGGATAAGGTGCCTCGAGTACCGCTCCTCCTTTTGAGGTTCGGATGCGGTTCCGCTACCATCAAGCCAGCCTCGGGCCGCCTTCCCTTCCTCTCGGCAGGTCTGGTCGGGTCACGGCGTCCACCGCAATATCTTCCTTTGCGCCCCGTTGCTTCCCATAATTGAGCTGCCCTTCTCGCAATATCTTTCCTCGATCAAGCGGTCGTCGGATGATTCGTCGACCTCCACCTCCTCCTCTTGAACCCAGGCCCAGCTCCTCCCCCCCTCCCCCATACTCCGGTGGATGAACGAAACATCATTAACAGTCAGCCACAGTCAGAGTGCCCAATCACAGTTAGATGTACTGGACATGACCTTGTTGCTATAAACACGATAGAATACTGGTGGCTCGGTGTGGTTATTGTGTGCAATGCCTTGACAAAGTTGGCATGTGCCACTGACCATGACCACAAATGTATCCAAGTGACTTTTACTTCTATTGATCGTAACACCAGTCAGCCACGGTCAGAGGATCCAAACACAGTGCAGATATACTGGGCATGACCTTGTAGGTACAAACAAGGTAGAATACTGGTGTTTCGGTGTGGCAATTGCATGCAATGCCATGACAAAGTTGGCATGTGCCACTGACCATGACCACAAAGTTTACCAAGTACCTTAAACAGCTATGAATCATAACACGAGTCAGCCACGGTCAGAGTGCCCAATCACAGTTCAGATGTACTACGCATGACCTTGCAGGTGTAAACAAGGTAAGAAACCGGTGGCTTCGCACTGCTATTGTGCGCAGTGCCTTTACAAAGTTGGCATGTGCCACTGACCATGACCACAAAGTTTACCAAGTACCTTAAACGACTATGAATCATAACACGAGTCAGCCACAGCCAGAGTGTCCAATCACAGTGCACATCTAATATGAATGACCTTGCAGGTATAAACTAAGGTAAGAAACCGGTGGCTTGGCACGACTATTGTGCGCAATGCCTTGGCAAAGTTGGCATGTGCCACTGACCATGACCACAAAGTTTACCAAATACCTGAAACGGCTATGAATCGTAACACGAGTAAGCCACGGTCAGAGTGTCCAATCACAGTGCAGATATACTGGGCATGACCTTGCAGGTATAAACAAGGTAGATAACTGGTGGCTCGGTGTGGCTATTGTGCGCAATGCCTTGACAAAGCTGGCATGTGCCACTGACCATGACCACAAATGTATCCAAGTAACTTTTGTTTCTATTGATCATAACATGAGTCAGCCACCGTCAGAGTGTCCAATCATAGTGCACATCTCATATGCATGAACTAGCAGGTATAAACAAAGTTGAAAACCGGTGGCTTGGCACGGCTATTGTGGGCAATGCCTTGACAAAGTTTGCATGTGCAACTGACCATGACCACAAAGGTTACCAAGTACCTTAAACGGATATGAATCATAACACGAGTCAGCCACGGTCAGAGTGTCCAATCACAGTTCAGATATACTGGGCATGACCTTGCAGGTACAAACAAGGTAGAATACTGGTGGCTCGATGTGGCTATTGTGCGCAATGCCTTGACAAAGTTGGCATGTGCCACTGACCATGACCACAACGTTTACCAACTACCTTACAAGGATATGAATCATAACACAAGTCAGCCCGGTCAGACTGTCCAATCACACTGTAGATATACTGGGCATGACCTTGCAGGTATACTCAAGGTAGAGTACTGGTGGATAAGTGTGGCTATTGTGCGCAATGCCTTGACAAAGTTGGCATGTGCTACTGACCATGACCACAAAGTTTACCAAGTACCTTAAACGGCTATGACTCATAACACGAGTCAGCCACGGTCAGAGTGTCCAATCACAGTGCAGATATACAGGGCATGACCTTGCAGGTATAAACAAGGTAGAATACTGGTGGCTCGGTGTGGCTATTGTGCGCAATGCCTTGACAAAGTTGGCATGTGCCACTGACCATGCCCACAAAGCTTACCAAGTGACTTTAACTTCTACGAATCATAACACGAGGCAGCCACGGTCAGAGTAACCAATCACAGTGCACATCTAATATGCCTGACCTTACAGGTATAAACAGGGTAAAACCGGTGGCTTGGCACGGCTATTGTGCGCAATTCCTTGACAAAGTTGGCATGTGCTACTGACCATGACCACAAAGTTTACCAAGTACCTTAAACGGCTATGAATCATAACACCAGTCAGCCACGGTCAGAGTGTCCAATCACAGTGCATATGTACTGGGCATGATCTTCCAGGTACAAACAAGGTAGAATACTTGTGGATCGGTGTGGCTATTGTGCGCAATGCCTTGACAAATTTGGCATGTGCCACTGACCATGACCACAAATGTATCCAAGTGATTTTTACTTCTATTGATCATAACACGAGTCATCCACGGTCAGAGTGTCCAAACACAGTGCAGATGTACTAGGCATGATCTTGCAGGTGCAAAAAAGGTAGAATACTGGTGGCTCGGTGTGGCTATTGTGCACAATGCCTTGACAAGGTTGGCATGTGCCACCGACCATGACCACAAATGTATCCAAGTGACTTTTACTTCTATTGATCATAACACGAGTCAGCCACGGTCAGGGTGTCTAATCGCAATGCAGATATACTAGGCATGACCTTGAAGGTACAAACAAGGTAAAAAACAGGTGGCTTGGCATGGCCATTGTGCGCAATGCATTGACAAAGTTGGCATGTGCCACTGATCATGACCACTAAGTTTACCAAGTACCTTAAACGGATATGAATCATAACGCGAGCCAGCCACGGTCAGAGTGTCCAATCACAGTGCAGATATACAGGGCATGACCTTGCAGGTATAAACAAGGTAGAATACTGGTGGCTCGGTGTGGCTATTGTGCGCAATGCCTTGACAAAGTTGGCATGTGCCACTGGCCATGAACACAAATGTATCCAAGTGACTTTTACTTCTATTGATCATAACATGAGTTAGCCACGGTCAGAGTGCCCAATCACAGTGCCGATATAATATGCATGACCTTGCAGGTATAAACCGTCAGAAGAATAAAAGAAACAATGGCACAAGACTTGGGGTACAACAGGAAAAGATCACAGATATACCCATCGAGCCGGTCACACAAGAATAAAAGAAAATAAGTGATCAGGCTCAACTCCGAGGATCTGGTCGATGCTCATACCGACACCGAAGACCCACGTTCCCCATTCTTGCTCGCCCAAAACCCGCCGTGCAGCCCGCTCCTCACGTCGCGACAAAGTCGCGGACCACGTCCGCCTCCTCCCACCTCCGGGACCAAGATGGGTGCGCACCCGAACATCAAGTACGTGGACCGGCACCGGTAGCACTCCTCCACCCCGCGGCTCCACTCTCCACTAGGAGAACTCCCCTGCCTAGTCCCAAGCGGCTCGGCTAGGAGCACTCTAGTAACCCAGACTACCAAAGTATATACATAGCACTATCATCCTTGTATTTCTTGCATCCTTTCAATCTAAGTCATTTTCCCTTCCGTTGTCCGCCTCCGTGCTGTGGCATTCGGCCTTCTTTCTGCTGCCCGCCTTCGTGCTGTGGCACTCCGCCTTCTTTCATTGCCTGCATCTGTGCCGTGGCACTTCCGTTGCCTTCCGTTGCCTCCAAGCTGTGGCACTTCCGCTACTTCCCATTGCCTGCCTCGACGCCGTGGCACTTTGCTGCTTTCCGCTGCCCGTCCCCAAGCTGTGGCACATCTTCGTCAATTGCCTCCATCCGTCCATCAACGTTCTTCTCGTTGGGTTAGAACTGCATTTGCTTACCCTTCATCTCGACGTTGTTCATTCCTTTTTCCATGTGCACTTCGTACCGTCGTGACCTCGGCGCTGAGGCCTTCGGCCCACGCCTCGGTCACTTACTCGCTACACTGGCCATGCTTCTACTTCGACTCACCAAACTGTGCAGTGTCCTGCAGTCTTCCTGCCTTCGTCCTTAGCCGCAGTATCATTCCCTGCATCCTCATCACTCATCTCTGAGTTATCTCTCCACTCTCCTGCTTGCCCGCGCCTCGGACCGCGACTCGGTTCCATCCCGCACTCCAGATCACTCTCCACACTCTCTGCAGCACCTCCAAAATCCTGACATGGTATCAGAGCCCAGCAAAGGATTCTGAGCAAACAATCCTCCTCCAGCCTGCTGCCTACATCTCCTGACGCCTGAAGCACTTCACTGAAGCGCTCCGTGACCAGTCCGCCAGCAGTCCTTTCCCCAGCAGCAGCAGCATCGCATTCCACCAAAGCAACAGCAATTCCTCATAAATAAACAGCCTCCTCCTGCAAAGTGTGGCCCCTTCACTGATCCGTGTATGGCCGCAGCCCGGTGACGGTGTAAAACTCCAACAACAGCAACAGCACTCTCTTCAGCACCTCGAAAATCTTGACATAAACAAGGTAAAAAACCGGTGGCTTTTCACGGCTATTGTGCGCAATACCTTGACAAAGTTGGCATGTGCCCCTCACCATGACCGCAAATTTTACCAAGTACCTTTAACGGCTGTGATTCATAACACGAGTCAGCCACGGTCAGAGTGTCCAATCATAGTGCACATACACTGGGCATGCCCTTGCAGGTATAAACAAGGTATAATACTGGTGGCGCAGTGTGGCTATTGTGCGCAATGCGTTGACAAAGTTGGCATATGCCACTGACCATGACCACAAATGTATCCAAGTGACTTTTACTTCTATTGATCATAACACGAGTGAGCCATGGTCAGAGTGTCTAATCACAGTGCAGATGTACTAGGCATGATCTTGCAGGTGTAAACAAGATAGAATACTGGTGGCTCGGTGTGGCTATTGTGCGCAATGCCTTGACAAAGTTGGCATGTGCCACTGACCATGACCACAGAGTTTACCAAGTACTTTAAACGGCTATGTATCATAACACGCGTCAGCCACGGTCAGAGTGTCCAATCACAGTGCAGATATACTGCGCATGGTCTTTCAGGTACAAACAAGGAATAATATTGGTGGCTCGATGTGGCTATTGTGCGCACTGCCTTCACAAAGTTGGCAGGTGCCACTGACCATGAACACAAACGTATCCAAGTGACTCTTACTTCTATTAATCATAACACGTGTTAGCCACGGTCAGAGTGTCCAATCACAGTGCACATCAAATATGCATGACCTTGCAGGTATAAACAAGGTAAACCTCCGGTGGCTTGGCACGGCTATTGTGCGCAATGCCTTGACAAAGTTGGCATGTGCCACTGACCATGACCACAAACTTTACCAAGTACATTAAACGGCTATTAATCATAACACGAGTCAGCCAAGGTCAGAGTGTCAAATCACAGTGCAGATGTACTGGACATGATCTTACAGGTATAAACAAGGTAGAATACTGGTGCCTAAGTGTGGTTATTCTGCGAAATGCCTTGACAAAGTTGGCATGTGCCACTTACCACGACGACTAATGTATCCAAGTGACTTTTACTTCTATTGATCATAACACAAGTCATCCATGATCAGAGTGTTGACAAACAGTGCAGATTTACAAGGCATGATCTTGCAGGTATAAACAAGGTAGAATACTGATGGCTCGGTGTGGCTATTGTGCGCAATGCCTTGACAAAGTTGGCATGTGCCACTGACCATGACCACAAAGTTTACGAGGTAACTTTAAATGGCTATGAATCATAACACGAGTCAGCCACGGTCAGAATCTCCAATCACAGTGCAGATATACTAGGCATGATCTTGCAGGTACAAACAAGGTATAGTACTGGTGGCTCGTTGTGGCTATTGTGCGCAATGCCTTGACAAAGTTGGCATGTGCACTGACCATGACCACAACGTTTACCAAGTACCTTTAATGTCTATGAATTGTAACACGAGTCAGCCAGGGTCAGAGTGCCCAATCACATTTCAGATGTACTAGGCATGACCTTCCAGGTATAAACAAGGTAACAAACCGGTGGCTTGGCACGGCTATTGTGCGCAATGCCCTGATGAAGTTGGCATGTGCCACTGACCATGACCACAAAGTTTACCAAGTGACTTTAACTTCTATGAATCGTAACGCGAGTCAGCGACGGTCAGAGTACCGAATCACAGTGCCCATGTTCTCGGCATGATCTTACACTTTCAAACAAGGTAGAATACTGGTGGCTCAGTGTGGCTATTGTGTGCAATGCCTTGACAAAGTTGGCATGTGCCACTGACCATGACCAGAAAGTTTACCAAGTTTCTTAAACAGCTATGAATCATGACACGAGTCAGCCACGATCAGAGTGTCCAATCACAGTGCAGATGTACTAGGCATGATCTTGCCGGTGCAAATAATGTAGAATACTGGTGGCTTGGTGTGGCTATTGTGCGCAATGCCTTGACAAAGTTGGCATGTTCCACTGACCATGACCATAAATGTATCCATTTGACTTTTATTTCCATCGATCATAACACAAGTCAGTCACGGTCAGAGTGTCCAATAACAGTGTATATTTACTAGGCATTATCTTGCAGGTGCAAACAAGGTACAATACTGGTGGCTCGGTGTGGCTATTGCGTGCAATGCCTTTATAAAGTTGGCTTGTGCCACTGACCATGACCACAAAGTTTATCAAGTACCTTAAATGGCTATGAATCATAACACGAGTCAGCCACAGTCAGAGTGTCCAATCACATTGTAGATGTACTAGGCATGATCTTGCAGGTGCAAACAAGGTAGAATACTGGTGGCTCGGTGTAGCTATTGTGCACAATGCCTTCACAAATTTGGCATGTGCCACTGACCATGACCACAAATGTATCCAAGTGACTTATACTTCCATTGATCATAATACGAGTCAGCCACGGTCAGAGTGTCCAATCACAGTGCAGATGTACTAGGCATGATCTTGAAGGTGTAAACAAGGTACAATAGTGGTGGCGAGTGTGGCTACTGTGCACAATGCCTTGACAAAGCAGGCATGTGCCACAGACCATGACCACAAAGTTTACCGAGTACCTTAAACGGCTATGAATCATAACAGAAGACAGCCACGGTTAGAGTGTCCAGTCATAGTTCAGATATACTGGGCATGACCTTGCAGGTATAAACAAGGTAGAATATTGGTGACTTACTGTGGCTATTGTGCACAATGCCTTGACAAAGTTGGCATGTGCCACTGACCATGACCACAAATACATCCAAGTGACTTTTACTTCTATTGATCATACCACGAGTCAGCCACGGTCACAGTGTCCAATCACAGTGCAGATGTACTTGGCATGATCTTGCAGGTTCAAACAAGGTAGAATACTGGTGGCTAGGTGTGGCTATTGTGCGCAATGCCTTGACAAAGTTGGCATGTGCCACTGACCATGACCACAAAGTTTACCAAGTGACTTTAACTTTTACGAATCATAACACAAGTCAGCCACGGTCAGAGTACCCAATCACAGTGCAAATCTAATATTAATGACCTTTCAGGTATAAACAAGGTAAACAACCAGTGGCTTGGCATGGCTATTGTACGCAATGCCTTGACAAAGTTGGCATGTGCCACTGACCATGACCACAAAGTTTACCAAGTACCTTAAACGTCTATGAATCATAACAGGAGTCAGCCACGGTCAGAGTGTGCAATCATAGTGCAGATATACTAGGCATGATCTTGCAGGTGCAAACAAGGTAGAATACTGGTGGCTTGGTGTCGCTCTTGTGCACAATGCCTTGAAAACGTTGGCATGTGCCACTGACCATGACCACAAATGTATCCAACTGAGTTTGACTTCTATTGATCATTATACGAGTCAGCAACAGTCAGAGGGTCCAATCACAGTGCAGATGTACTAGGCATGATCTTGCAGGTACAAACAAGGTAGAATACTGGTGGCTCGGTGTTGCTATTGTGCGCAATGCCTTGACAAAGTTGGCATGTGCCACTGACCATGACCACAAATGTATTCATTTGACTTTTACTTCTATTGATCATAACACAAGTCAGCCACAGTCAGAGTGTCCAATAATAGTGCAGATTTACTATCATGATCTTGCAGGTGCAAAGAAGGTACAATACTGGTGGCTCGGTGTGGCTATTGTGTGCAATGCCTTGACAAATTTGGCATGTCCCACTGACCATGACCACAAATGTATCCAAGTGACTTTTACTTCTATTGATCATAACACGAGTCAGCCATGGTCAGAGTGTCCAATCACAGTGCAGATGCACTAGGCATGATCTTACAGGTGCAAACAAGGTAGAATACTGGTGGCTCGGTGTGGTGGCTATTGTGCACAATGCTTTGACAAAGTTGGCATGTGCCACTGACCATGACCTCAAAAACATCCAAGTGACTTTTACTTATATTGATCATAATATGTTTCAGCCACGGTCAGAGTGTCCAATCATAGTGTAGATGTACTAGGCATGATCTTGCAGGTACAAACAAGGTAAAATACTGGTGTCTCCGTGTGGCTATTGTGCGCAGTGCCTTCACAATGTTGGCACGTGCCACTGACAATGACCACAAATGTATCCAAGTGACTTTTACTTCTATTGATCATAACACAAGTCAGCCATGGTCAGAGTGTCCAATTATAGTGCAGATGTACTAGGCAAGATCTTGCAGGTGCAAACAAGGTAGAATACTAGTGGCTTGGGGTGGCTATTGTACGCAAGGCCTTGAAAAAGTTGGCATGTGCCACTGACCATGACCAAAACGTTTACCAAGTGACTTTAACTTCTACAAATGAGTACACGAGTCAGCCACGGTCAGAGTGTCCAATGACTCTGACCGTGGCTGACTCGTGTTATGAACAACAGAAGTAAAAGTCACTTGGATACATTTGTGGTCATGGTCAGTGGCACATGCCAACTTTGTCAATGCATTGCGCACAATAGTCACACCGAGCCACCAGTATTCTACCTTGTTCGCACCTACAAGATCATGCCCATTACATCTGCACTGTGATTGGACACTCTGACCATGGCTGACTCGTGTTATGATCAATAGAAGTAAAGTTCACTCGAATACATTTGTGGTCATGGTCAGTGGCACATGCCACCTTTGTCAAGGCATTGCGCACTATAGCCATACCGAGCCACCAGTATTCTACCTTGTTTATACCTGTAAGGTCGTGCCCAGTATATCTGCACTGTGATTGGACACTCTGACTGTGGCTGACTCGTGTTATGATTCATATCCATTTTAAGTCACTTGGTAGACTTTGTGGTCATGGTCAGTGGCACATGCCAACTTTGTCAAGGCATTGCGCACAATAGCCACACCGATGTACGAGTATTCTACCTTGTTTGTACCTGCAAGATCATTCCTAGTACATGTGCACTATGATTGGACACTCTCACCATGGCCGACTCGTGTTTTGATTCATAGCCGTTTCAAGTACTTAGCAAACGTTGTGGCCATGGTCAGTGGCACATGCCAACTTTGTCAAGGCATTGCGCACAATAGCTGTGCCAAGCCACAGGGTTTTTACCTTGATTATACCTGCAAGATCATGCATATGAGATGTGCGCTGTGACTGGACACCTTGACCGTGGCTGACTCGTGTTATGATTCATAGCTGTTTAAGGTACTTGGTAAACTTTGTGGTCATGGTCAGTGGCACATGCCAAATTTGTCAAGGCATTGCGCACAATAGCTGTGCCAAGCCACCAGTATTCTACCTTGCTTATACCTGCAAGGTCATGCCTAGTACATCTGAACTCTGACTGGACACTCTTGCCGTGGCTGACTCGTGTTATGATTCATGGAAGTAAAAGTCACTTGGATACATTTGTGGTCATGGTCAGTGGCACATGCCAGCTTTGTCAAGGTATTGTGCACAATAGCCACAGCGAGCCACCAGTATTCTACCTTATTCATACGTGTAAGGTCATGTCCATTACATCTGCACTGTGATTGGACACTCAGACCGTGGCTGACTCGTGTTATGATTCATAGCTGTTTAAGGTACTTGGTAAACTTTGTGGTCATGGTTTGTGGCACATGCCAACTTTGTTAAGGTATTCCGCACAATAGCCGTGCCAAGCCACCAGTTTTTTACCTTGTTTATACTTGCAAGGTCATGCATATTAGATGTGGGCTGTGATTGGGCACTCTAACCGTGGCTGTCTCGTTTTACCATTCGTAGAAGTTAAAGTCACATGGTAAACTTTGTGGTCATGGTCAGCTGGACATGCCAACTGAGTCAAGGCATTGCGCAAAATATCCACACCGAGCCACCAGTATTCTACCTTGTTGGTAGAAACAAGGTAAAAAACCGGGTGGCTTGGTGTGGCTATTGTGTGTAATGCATTGACAAAGTTGGCATGTGCATCTGACCATGACCACAAAGTAAACCAAGTGATTATAACTTCTACGAATTGTAACACGATTCAGCCGCGGTTAGAGTGCCCAATCACAATTCAAATGTACTATGCATGACATTGCAGGTATGCATAACAAGGTAGAATATTGGTGGCTCGGTGTGGCTATTGTACACAATGCCTTGACAAAGCTGGCATGTGCCACTGACCATGACCACAAAGTTTACCAAGTGACTTTAACGTCTTCGAATTGTAACATGAGTCAGCCACTGTCAGAGTGCCCAATTACAGTGCACATGTACTATGAATGACCTTGCATGTATAAACAAGGTAAAAACCCGGTGACTCGCTGTGGCTATTGTGCGCAATGCCTTGACAAAGTTGGCATGTGCCATGGACCATGACCACAAAGTGTACCAGGTGACTTTAACTTATATGAATCATCACATGAGTCAGCCACAGTCAGAGTATCCAATCACAGTGCACGTATACTATGCATGACCTTGCAGGTATAAACAGGGTAAAAAATTGGTGGCTTGGTGTGGCTATTGTGCGCAATGCCTCGATAAAGTTGGCATGTGCCACTGACCATGACCACGAAGTGTACCAAGTGACTTTTGTCAGTATTTTGCAGGGGGCCACATGTTGACATCTGAGTTAAAGGATGGAGTTTTGGTATGTACTGAGGCGCGGGCGAGCTGTAGGAGCGAGCCGCAGCGCCGAAGCGCGGGCTATGCCCTAGACTGTGCCACAGCAGCACTCAGGTTAGCACGGTGGAGTTAACGTAACAGATGGAGTTCAGGAAGCATGGCTGATAGGTAATACTTGGCGTGGGTGCAGCACCGAAGGTGCGGGCACGATGAGGGAGGTAAGGGCCGTAGCGCAGTGAAGGCGGGCCGTAGATGATTGAGCAGAAGACCACAGCACTATGATGCGGGCAAGCCATCGGGGCAAGCCACATTAACCAAGTGTGGGCCGCGAGTGAGTGGAGACGAACGAGCGGAGTGCAACGGGAGCAAGTGTGAGGCCACAGAGTTGTGGGACTCGGGCTCACCACACAGGCACACGGACTGAGGTTGCCGCAGCCAGGAGGCGGGTAGATGAGAAGATGGACGAAGATGACGCCGCAGCCACAAGGGCGGGCATGGACGGAGGCAATGAACAATAGAGGCATCAAAGGCACGGAGAACTGATTGAACCACAAAGGATTAAGTTAATGCATGCAAGTACAGGAAGGTTCATAATAGTCCTAGTGCTAGTCCTAGTTAGGAGTCCTTTGCTACGGTGGGCGGTGCGAGAGCAACAGCCGCAGCCGTGTTTCTGCTATGGCGGCTGCTGATGCCTTCGGTGTTCCTGGAGCTCGTGGAGCCACTCCGAGAGGGACCCGCCAGTGTCGCCAGTGCCGTTGTGTCGGTATGCGGGGACCGGGCCGCGGTTGTTTCGTTGTGTTGGCGGGAGCGGCGGAATTCACCGTTGGTCTCCAGTTATATTGGACGGCTCGGATGACTCGTTCGGTAGGGGTGCAATTGCCAGTGGCGGGAACAACAAAGCTCATCTGGCCGTTACCGAACCAGGCCGTTGAGCCTCCTGCGGTTGCTGGGATGCACCGAGTGGACTTGAACCAGGCTCCCTGGAATTCTTCGGAAGGGGGGGACAATTGAGTATTTTGGCCGTGTGGGACATTGAACAACAACGACCATGAGGATGCCCAGTGACATTGATAATTATTTCCAACAGCCCCTCGCAATGTTAGAATGTCATCAAAATGAGGAGGTGTGAAGCAGTGTGACCAAAATGGAAGTCCAAGGAGTGGTGGAGAGTATGACTGTGTGATGGGTAGAGATTTGACAGTGCCGTGGACTAAAGGTGTAGGTGTGAAGATGTGACGATGCTGGAGTGCGCGGAACAGAGGACATGAGGCAGAAGAGAATGGCAGGACTTGTGAAAGTGGAAGACTGTGAAATGGGAGTAAGCATGAATCATGAGGTGAATCATCTTGCAGGCGTTGAGGCAGTAAGAAACAGTCCATTGGAGGCTGATAGGGAAGGTGAGCAAGGAAAGATGCTGCCGAGACAAACGGAAAAGACAAAAGATTTGGAGATCTGGAATGAAGATACATGACAATAAGTGCTTTGAACAAGGTGTGGCTGTGATGGGAATCCTCGGAGGGAGAGGAAGTGTGCAGGACAGGTAAGAGAAGAGAAGGATGCCAAGGCAATTGTAGGGATGGAGTCAGGGATGGAGTGGCAACACAATTGTATGTGGTGGTGTGCATGCGGTGTTGAGGCAAAATGCAGGTTGTAGGCGGAGATGGGAGGTTGGTGCAAGAACTGGGCACGGAGGAGCATGTGATGATATGTGGTGACAGTTGGGTGTAACTGAGATGCTCAGAACTGGAAGGCAACTCATGGTCGTGAGAGGTGACTGTCATGTGTGAGATGGTTGATGGGATGATGAAAGGCAGGTGATTTCTTGACAGATCAGAGAAGTTGACAAAGGTGGGAACACATGAGATCCACTGGGAGACAGTAGTGAGTGCGAGGCGAGATGGAAGTGTGCTGAGGCAGTGCCCAGTGATGGTTTGCATTGTGTTTGTGATGACATGGAAGACACCAGGTAGGAGAGAAGCAAGATGCAGTGCATGAAGAAGGAAAGTGGAGAGGAACAGGCTCAAGGCTTGGGAAACCCAAAGACGGAGGATGATGAGGTCTTGCAGAAGAGTAGCAATGCTTCCAAAGAACGGGAGGTTGACGAGGAAAGTGGTCAGGCCATGACAAATGATGGTAGTTGAGGTCATTTGAGATTTCTCGTGCCATGTGGAGAGGGTGGAGCATCGCGTACACGAGCAGAGATGAGTGGGACTACTGGCCTGTCCAGAGAGGGGTACAAAGTGAAGGCTGGTGAAACTGGCGGTGATGCCTTGATCGACGAAGTGGAGAAACTGCTGCAGCAATGTGGTGAATGAGGTGGTCTGGGATGAGGGATGAGGCAGGCGCAGTGGCTCGGTAGGAAGCCCGCAGATGAGAGTGACCAGTGTAGTAGTCCAGGAGACAATGTGCCGGAGTCCTTGTAGCACAATCTTGTTGACTTGTGAAAGACAGTCTGGCAGACGCCATCCATATGGTAGGCAGAAAGGTGTGGTCATACTGGCTTTGGAGACAGAGGTGCAATCGTTGGGGCTTTTGGTGGGACGCGGAGTTTGTCAGAAAGGTCACCAAGACAAAGACAAGGTGGAGTTTGGAGGTGATTATAGGTGATGAAGTTCTACTGCTGTTGTGCTGACCGAAGCTGCCGGTTTGGAAGATGTGCGCCTCGGTAGAACGTTTTTTTGGGCGATAGGAGGAGTCCGGGTTAGATTGAGGACAGATGTAGTAGCTGTTGGTCTTTTGCTGAAGGCGGAATTTTGTGACGACACAACTGGTTGCAGCTGCAATGTCTGTGGCGAGCGAGAGAAGGAGGATGGATGGTTTCTGCTGCTGCTGCTGCTCTTGCTGCTGATGTCGGAGTATTACAGTGTCACTGGGCCGCGCCCATACACGGACCAGTGAAGGTGCTCACACTATGCAGGAGAAGGCTGCTTGTTTACGAGGAAGTGCTGTTGCTTCGGCGTAGGGCGATGTTGCTGCTGGAGGAAAGAGGACTGCTGGCACATTCGTCACGGCGCGCTTCGGCGAGGAGCTTCAGGCGTCAGGAGAGGGAGACAGCGGATGGAGGAGGAATGTTTGCTCCGAATCCTTTGCTGTGCTCTGATACCATGTCAGTATTTTGCAGGGGGCCACATGTTGACATCTGAGTTAAAGGATGGAGTTTTGGTATGTACCGAGGCGCGGGCGAGCTGTAGGAGCGAGCCCCAGCGCCGAAGCGCGGGCTATGTCCTAAACTGTACCACAGCAGCACTCAGGTTAGCACGGTGGAGTTAACGTAACAGATAGAGTTCAGGAAGCATGGCTGATAGGTAATACCTGGCGTGAGTGCAGCACCAAAGGTGCGGGCACGATGAGGGAGGCAAGGGCCGCAGCGCAGTGAAGGCGGGTCGTAGATGATTGAGCAGAAGACCACAGTACTATGATGCGGGCAAGCCAGCGGGGCAAGCCATAGCAACCAAGTGTGGGCCGCGAGTGAGTGGAGACGAACGAGCGGAGTGCAACGGGAGCAAGTGTGAGGCCACAGAGTTGTGGGACTCGGGCTCACCACACAGGCAGACGGATTGAGGTTGCCGCATGTAGGAGGCGGGCAGATGAGAAGATGGACGAAGATGACGCCGCAGCCACAAGGGCGGGCATGGACGGAGGCAATGAACAATAGAGGCATGAAAGGCACGGAGAACTGATTGAACCACAAAGGGTTAACTTAATGCATGCAAGTACAGGAAGGCTTATAGTAGTCCTAATGCTAGTCCTAGTTAGGAGTCCTTGGCTACGATGGGCGGTGCGAGAGCAACAGCCGCAGCCGTGTTTCTGCTGTGGTGGCTGCTGATGCCTTCGGTGTTCCTGGAGCTCGTGGAGCCACTCCGAGAGGGACCCGCCAGTGTCGCCAGTGCCGTTGTGTCGGTATGCGGGGACCGGGCCGCGGTTGTTTCGTTGTGTTGGCGGGAGCGGCGGAATTCACCGTTGGTCTCCAGTTATATTGGACGGTTCAGATGACTCGTCCGGTAGGGGTGCGATCGCCAGTGGCGGGGACAGCGAGGCTCATCTGGCCGTTACCAAACCAGGCCGTTGAGCCTCCCGCGGTTGCTGGGATGCACCGATTGGACTTGAACCAGGTTCCCTGGAATTCTTCGGAAGGAGGGACAATTGAGTATTTTGGCCGTGTGGGACATTGAGCAACAACGACCATGAGGATGCCCAGTGACATTGAGAGTTATTTCCAACAACTTTAACTTCTACGCATCGTAACACGAGTCAGCCACGGCCAGAGTGCCCAATCACAGTGCACATGTTCTATGCATGACCTTGCAGGTATAAAAAAGGTGAAAATACCGGTGTCTTGGTGTGGCTATTGTGCTCAATGCCTTGACAAAGTTGGCATGTGCAACTGACCATGACCACAAATTTAACCAAGTATGATGAACTTCTACAAATTGTAACACAAGTCAGCCACGGTCAGAGTGCCCAGTCACAGTGCACATGTACTATGCATGACCTTGCAGGTAAAAAAAAGGTAGAATATTGGTGGCTCGGTGTGGCTATTGTGCACAATGCCTTGACAAAGTTGGCATGTGCCACTGACCATGCTCACAAAGTTTACCAAGTGAATTTAACTTATATGAATCATCACATGAGTCAGCCACAGTTAGAGTCCCCAGTCACAGTGCACGTGTACTATGCATGACCTTGCAGGCATAAACAAGGTAACAATTTGGTGGCTTGGTGTAGCTATTGTGCGTAATGCCTTGAAAAAATTGGCATGTGCCACTGACCATGACCACAAATTTATCCAATTACCTTAAACGTCTATGAATCATGACACGAGTCAGCCACGGTCAGCGTGCCCCATCACAGTGCACGTGTAGTATGCATGACCTTGCAGGTATAAACAAGGTAAAAACCCGGTGGCTTGGTGTGGCTATTGTGTGTAATGCATTGACAAAGTTGGCATGTGCATCTGACCATGACCACAAATTTATCCAATTACCTTAAACGTCTATGAATCATGACACGAGTCAGCCACGGTCAGCGTGCCCCATCACAGTGCACATGTACTATGCATGACCTTGCTGGTATGAACAGGGTACAAACCGGGTAGCTTGGCATGGCTATCGTGAGCAATGCTTTGACGGAGTTGGCCTGTGCCACTGACCATGACCACAACTTATCCAAGTACCTTAAACGGCTATGAATCATGACACGATTCAGCCACGGTCAGAGTGCCCAATCACAGTGCACGTTCGCTAGACATAAACGTGCAGGTATAAACAGTGTAAAAACCTGGTGGCTTGGCATGGCTATTGTGGGCAATGCCTTAAAAACGTTGGCATGTGCCACTGACCATGACCACAAATTTATCCAAGTGACATTAACTTCTATGAATCATAACATGAGTCAACCACGGTCAGAGTGCCCAATCACAGTGCACGTGTAGTATGCATGACCTTGCAGGTATAACCAATGTAAAAACCCAGTTGCTGGGCATGGCTACTGTGGGCAATTTCTTGAAAACGTTGGCATGTGCCAATGACCATGACCACAAGTTTATCAAAGTGACTTTAACTTCTACGAATTGTAACACGAGTCAGCCACGGTCAGAGTGTCCAATCACACTGCACGTGTGATATGCATGACCTTGCAGGTATAAACAATGTAAAGAACCGGTGGCTTGGTTTGGCTATTGTGTGCAATGCCTTGACAAAGTTGGCCTGTGCAGCTGACCATGACCACAAATGTATCCAAGTGACATTAACTTCTATTGATCGTAACACGAGTCAGCCACGGTCAGAGTGTCCGATCACAGTGCAGATGTACTAGGCATGATCTTGCAGGTGCAAACAAGATAGAATACTGGTGGCTCGGTGTGGCTATTGTGCACAATGTCTTGACAAAGTTGGCATGTGCCACTGACCGTGACCACAAACGTATCCAAGTGTCTTTAATTTATATGATTTGTAACACGAGTCAGCCACATTAAGAGTGGCCAAGTAGAATGCACATGTACTACGCATGACCTTGCAGGTATAAACAAGGTAAAAAAAACTGGTGGCTTGGTGTGGCTATTGTGTGCAATGCCTTGACAAAGTTGGCATGTGCCACTGACCATGACCACAAATGTATCCAAGTGACTTTAACTTATTTGAATTGTAACACGAGTCAGTCACGGTCAGAGTGCCTAATCGCAGTGCACATGTACTATGCACGATATTGCAGGTACAAACAAGGTAGAATAGTGGTGGCTCGGTTTGGCTATTGTGTGCAATGTCTTGACAAAGTTAGCCTGTGCAACTAACCATGACCACAAAGATAACCAAGTGACTTGAACTTCTATGAATCATCACATAAGCCAGCCGCAGTCAGAAAGACCAATCACAGTGCATGTGTGCTAGGCATAAACGTGCAGGTGTAAACAAGGTAGAACACTGGTGGCTCGGTGTGGCTATTGTGCGTGATGCCTTGACAAAGTTGGCATGTGCCATTGACCATGACCACAAACGTATCCAAGTGACTTTCACTTCTACAAATCGTAACACGAGTCAGCCACGGTCAGAGTGCCCAATCACAGTGCACATGTACTATGGATGACCTTGCTGATATGAACAAGGTAAAATACCGGTGGCTTGGCATGGCTATTGTGTGCAATGCCTTGACAAAGTGGGCCTGTGACACTGACCATGACCACAAGTTTATCCAAGTACCTTAAACGGCTATGAATTATAACACGAGTCAGCCACGGTCAGAGTGCCCAATTACAGTGCACGTGTACTAGGCATGACCTTGCAGGTATAAACAAGGTAGAATACTGGTGCTCAGTGTGGCTACTGTGCTCAATGCCTTGACAAAGTTGGCATGTGCCACTGACCATGACCACAAAGTTAACCAAGTGACTTTAACTTCTACGCATCGTAACACGCGTCAGCCACGGTCAGAGTGCCGAATCACAGTGCACATGTAGTATGCATGACCTTGCTGGTATGAACAAGGTAAAACACCGGTGGCTTGATGTGGCTGTTATGCGCAATGCCTTGACAAATTTGGCATGTGCAACTGACCATGACCACAAGTTTATCCAAGTACCTTAAACGTATATTGATCATAACACGAGTCAGCCACGGTCAGGGTGCCCAAGAACAGTGCACGTGTGCTAGGCATAAACTTGCAGGTATAAACAAGGTAAAACACTGGTGGCTCGGTGCGGCTATTGTGCACGATGCCTTGACAAATTTGGCATGTGCCACTGACCATGACCACAAACGTATCCAAGTGACTTCAACTTCTACGAATTGTAACACGAGTCAGCCACGGTCAGGATGCCTACTCATAGTGCACGTGTGCTAGGCATAAGCTTGCAGGTATAAGAAAGGTAAAATACTGGTGGCTCAGCGTAGCTATTGTGCGCAATTCCTTGACAAAGTTGGTATGTGCCACTGACCATGACCACAACGTTTACCAAGTGACTTTAACTTCTATGAATCATCACATGAGTCAGCCACACTCAGAGTGCCCAATCACAGTGCACGTGTGCTAGGCATAAACGTGCAGGTATAAACAAAGCAAAACACTGATGGCTCAGTGCGGCTATTGTGCGCAATGCCTTGCCAGAGTTGGCATGTGCCACTGACCATGACAACAAAGTTTACCAAGTGACTTCAACTTCTACGCATCGTAACACGAGTCAGCCACAGTCAGAGTGTCCAATGACAGTGCACATGTACTATGCATGACTTTGCAGATATAAACAAGGTAAAAACCAGGTGCCTTGGTGTGGCTATTGTGTGCAATGCCTTGACAAAGTTGGCACGTGCAACTGACCATGACCACAAAGTTAACCACGTGATTTTAACTTATACGACTTGTAACACGAGTCAGCCGCGGTCCGAGTGCCCAATCGCAGTGCACCTGTACTATGCATGACCTTGCGGGTATAAACAAGGTAGAATACTGGTGGCTCGGTGTGGCTATTGTGCACAATGCCTGGTCAAAGTTGGCATGTGCAACTGACCATGAGCACAAATCTATCCAAGTGATTTTTACTTTTATTGATCATAACACGGGTCAGCCACGGTCAGAGTGCCCAGTCACAGTGCACATGTACTATGCATGACATTGCTGGTATGAACAAGGCAAAACACCGGTGGCTTGGCACAGCTATTGTGCGCAATGCCTTGATAAAGTTGGCCTGTGCCACGGACCATGACCACAAATTTATCCAAGTGACTTTAACTTCTACGAATCGTAACACGAGTCAGCCACCGTCAGAGTGCCCTATCACAGTGCACATGTACTATGCATGACGTTGCAGGTATAAACAAGGTGAAAACCCGGTGGCTTGCTGTGGCTATTGTGCACAATGCCTTGATCAAGTTACCATGTGCCACTGACCATGACCACAAATTTATCCGAGTTCATTTTGCACTATGCATCGTAACACGAGTCAGCCACGGTCAGTGCCAAATCACAGTGCACGTGTACTAGGCATGACCTTGCAGGTATGAACAAGATAGAATACTTGTGGCTCGGTGTGGCTATTGTCCACTGTGCCTTGACAAAGTTGGCATGTGCCACTGACCATGACCACAATGTTTACCAAGTGATTTTAACTTCTATGAATCAACACATGAGTCAGCCACGGTCAGAGTGCCCAATCACAGAGCAGGTGTACTATGCATGACCTTGCAGGTATAAGCAAGGACCAGTATTCTACCTTGTCTATACCTGCAAGTTTATGCCTAGCACATGTGCACTGTGATTGGGCACTCTGACCGTGGCTGACGCGTGTTACAATTCGTAGAAGTTAAAGTCACTTGGATAAATTTGTGGTCATGGTCAGTGGTACATGCCAACTTTGTAAAGGCATTACGCACAATAGCCACACCAAGCCACCAGTTTTTTGCTTTGTTTATACCTGCAAGGTCACGCATAGTACATATGCACTGCAATTGGGCACTCTGACCGTGGTTGACTCATGTTATGATCAATAGAAGTAAAAGTCACTTGAGTACATTTGTGGTCATGGTCAGTGGTACATGCCAACTTTGTCAAGATATTCCGCACAATAGCCATGCATGCCACCGGGTTTTTACCTTGTGCATACCAGCAAGGTCATGCATAGTACACATGTACTGTGATTGGGTACTCTGACCGTGGCTAACTCATGTATTGATTTTTAGAAGTTAAAGTCACTTGGTAAACTTTGTGGTCATGGTCAGTGGCATGTGCCAACTTTGTCAAGGCATTGTGCACAATAGGCACACCGAGCCACCAGCATTATACGTTGTTTGCACCTGCAAGATCATGCCTAGTACATCTACACTGTGATTGGACACTCTGACCGTGGCTGACTCGTGTTTCGATGCGTGGAAGTTAAGGTCGCTTGGTAAACTTTGTGGTCATCGTCAGGGACACATGCCAACTTTGTCAAGGCATTGCGCACAATAGCCACACCGAGCCACCAGTATTCTACCTTGTTTATACCTGCAAGATCATGCCCAGTATAT
>SZWC01007475.1:0-19249 GCA_023375785.1 Penium margaritaceum
GGGGCACAGCTTCCAGCCCAGTGGACTGGGCGAAGCTCGTGTCGGAGCGCAAGCGTCAGGAGCTTCGCGCAGTTCACGGAGCAGCTGCATCCAGCAGCACCCCCAATGGAGCCGACCACTCTCCTGTTGTCCACGAAGCTGTTCCCACTCCAGCAACCATCCCAGCCTCCCTCCGTAGCATCACTCCAGAGGAAGCTGCATCCCTCAACACAGCGCGCCAAACCCTCATGTCCGAGCACATCGCAAACGCCAACAACGCTGCCTGCCAGAAGACCATTGTCAAGCTAATGGCAAAAAACGCGCTGCCCATCTCCTTCTGCCGTGACGACGTGGTTCTGGAGCTGGTCGAGGATGCACGCAAAACCACCCCCAGCTTCAGACTTCCTTCCAAGGACCGAGTGACCAGGGAGCTCCTTCCTACACTGGACAAAGAGCTGGAGGCACTAGAAGCACCACTTCGCGCTGGCTGGGACAATTTCGATGTGACACTCGGAGTTGACGAGTGGTCCGACATCCAGATCAGGCCCATTTACTCCGCCATGGCTTCAAACGCGGAGGGAGTGGCCCACCTGTTCTCACGGGATGCCAGCGGGGTCATCAGAAATGCCAACCACGTTGCTGCAGTGATTGACCACGCCATCGTTGAGGTGGGAGCTGAAAAGGTCATCATGGTCATCACCGATAACGCGTCCACAAATAAAAAGGCATACGTTGAGCTCAGGAACAAGTATCCGGCTGTGTTTTTCAGCCACTGTGTGGCACACTCCTTGGATTTGGTGCTGAAGGATGTTGCAAAGACAGAATGGGGAGGCAATCTTATCAGCAAGGCTGAGAGAGTCGTGTCATTTTTCAGGAACAAAGACCTTCTCAGGTCTTGGCTGAAGACAGAGGGTGGTTTGGTACTGTTGCCTGCCTGTGCTACCCGGTTTGGATCTGTACACAAGATGTTTGAGAGATTGCTAAAGCTGCGTGAGGTCCTTGTGAAGATTGTGACCAGCACAAGGTGGACTGACTTTGGCAGTGTCGGGAAGGATGCTGGGTGGCAGGCAAAAAAGAAGGAGGTGCGCAGAATTGTGAAGATGGGGGTGTTCTGGGTGCAGGTCAAGGCCATGGTCAAGCTCATGCTTCCCATTGTGCTTGCCATTCGCAAGGCAGACAGCTCCGGCGGGACTGCAGGGACTGTTTTTGAGACTCTTCTTGACACGACTGAAGCTATCAATGCTTTAGGAGTGTCCCGGGGCAGTCGCCGTGCGAAGTGCAACCCGGAATGGGTGCAGTTTGTTGCAGGGCGGCTGTCCTATCGCTGGACTAATCAAATGTCTTGTCCGGTGTATGCCGCAGCACGTCGTTGCCACCCGCAACATTTTGGGCACAAGTTCGATGGCGACGAGAAGATCGTGGAGGCATGGAACACCGTCGTCATGGCGCTGGTGCCAGATCCTGGAGACCAGGACACCATGGACAAGGAGCTGGAGGCATTTGAAAACGGCCGGGTCACGCTGGAGGAAGAGCCAAGCAAGATGAAGGATGTGCAGCGGGCCACGCAAGCAGTGCAGCAGGTCATAGCGGGTGAGATGCCAGCCTTCAGATGGTATGCCCGCCACATGACGAGCCTTCCCGTCCTCAGAGCATTCGCAATGAGGCTGTTGGCACAGCCTTGCAGCAGCTCCGACACTGAGCGCTGCTTCAGTAAGCATGAACTCATCCAAACAGCCAGGCGCAACCGTCTGAAGGTCTCCACCCTAGAACTGCTCGTCCGGACAAACGTCCGGTTGACAAGGATGTATGGGANAACGAGGAGGACGGGCAGCAAGGAGATGAAGATGGGGGGCAAGAGGTGTCAAGAGTCTTGAGGGCAGGAGTACGCAAACGCAAAGATGTTGAGGCTGCGGGTACTTCAGCATCAGGTGTTACAGCAGCAGGTGCTTCAGCAGCAGGAGCTCCAGTAGCAGGAGCTTCAGCAGCAGGAGCTTCAGCTTCAGGTGCTTCAATAGTAGGTGCTTCAGCGGTAGGAGCTTCAGCAACAGGTGCTTCAGCAGCAGGTGCTTCACCAGAAGGTGCTTCTACAGTAGGGGCAGTAGCTGGTTCTGAAGCAGGCTCTACTGCAAGAGTGACAGCATCCACAGGATTAGGGAGGAGGGTTGCTGCTGCGGCCAGGGAACGCCCAAAGAGAGGCCATAAAGGTCCCTAGGTGACCTGTATCTGATCCTTCACTTTAATTGTGTCTCATGTTTTTCCCTAGTTTGCGTTCATTACGTTGCTCTTACTTACTTTGGACAAGCAGTGACAGTTCCTTTCCAGCTTCATCGCATCCTTTTCTAGATTGGTTTTTCGTTTAAGCTTTGTGCATCTTCTGTGGCAGCAATTACCACCCAAGGGGTTGAGCAGTGCTCCCCAAGCATGCATAGCACAATGGACTGAAAAAATGGAAGTTATAGTTAAGCTGATGTGTTAAGGGATCCAGGACATGTTTTGTACAAATGCAGGGAAAAATGTTAGTTTTCAATCTGCATAGTTGTCAGTGACAGGAAAATTCTCACAATGATAAGGCCAAATTACACATTTTAGTACTATCCTAAGCATCGACTTGGCATGGCCAAGTCGACTTGGGTGATTGACTGGCGACTTTCGACTTTCGACTTGGCGACTTAGCATCGACTTTGACTTGGCCTGGCAAACATGGGCACAACCTGTGACTATTGTGACCGTCTGACCAGGCACTGACGCCTGGTCGACGGCTGTGTGGCTAGAAAGCTTCCACACATCTTCTCCTGGTATCAGAGCGATGAGGCAGTTCTCACCGAGTTGCACAGCAGAGACGCAGCAAAGAAGCAATAGTGAGAGTCACCGATGCATCAGATCCACAGGGACCTATCGACGACGACAGCCGATCGCTGTCGACGTCGCTCAGCATCACCACGTGAGATTGCATCAGTAGCAGCCGCTGGCAAGAGCAAGCGACAGCTACAATAGAGTTTAGTCGCTAGAAACTGCTGACATTAGCACATGCAGTAGTAGCAGTAGCATTGAGCAGCTGTAGCAAGGCAGCAGCACCGGCGGCAACAGCACAGCAGCAGCGTCGGCAGCAGCAGTGCAACAACAACAGCGGCAGCAGAGCGCGGCGGCGGCAACAGCGTGCAACAACCGCATCACGTACAGTAGTAGCAGCAGTGCGGAGCCACTGCCATGGACGCGCACGCAGCCGCCTGGTGGCCGCTCCGCACGCAGCCGCGCGGCTGCTGTTGCACATGACGCCACAGCAGCAGCTGAGCAGAAACTGCTCCGTAGCTTCTGCGTAACTTGGACGCGGTTGTTCCGGAGTGGTCGTCTGCTCGTGCAGCAGCCGCGAAGGTTGAAGAAAACAACAAAAAAAAGGGGGAGGGAAGGGGAGCTGACATCAACATTTTTCCTTGCGCACTTCATCAGGTCATGCCGTCGTCAGCAACTTCCTACAGACATCAGCACCTGCCTTGGTGAAATTTATAGTCGAAGGATCAAACGTTGCCATTGTTTCAAATCCTCAAGAAACGCTCACATTTTTGGAATTCGACTATGTTGATGTCTTGGCCCACAATGAGAGGCGACATGGATCCGTCCGGTGCTAAGGGAAAAGGGTACTAGATCCCTCTTCTTCCTCATCAAGGATCATGAGCCCACGTTCGCACGCTATTGAGGACCTGCAAAGCCAACAAGATGAGATGCGTTGCCTGCAGTGGGAGCAAACTGACGCCATCCGTACACTCACCAAGCTTCTTCAAGGTCATTCCACGACTCCACGACAGACCTCTGAGGGAGCGGTTGGGGTCGCACCCTCTATACAGGAGTCAGCTCAAGCACCGGAGACAAGAGCTCGAGCCGACCCGCCACCTCTTGATCCTTGGGACGAGGATCCAGACATGCCAGGCATGGAGGGTGACTCCCCCGAGCACGAGATTCGTGTGCTTCAGGAGCGTCTCCGCTAGCTTCAGATGAGCTCTCATCCCCGAGAAACATCTCGCTTTCCCGAGTTTTGATCGTTGTCTGACCTCCACCCTAGAGACTTCCCTCTTCCTGGCGTCTTTCCCATCCTTCGTCCTTCCCAATCTGTGGTTGCTCTCCCTACAGAGAGGCAACCCAAGGACTTCAAGACATCGTCCCCACGGTATGTAAACGAGGATGACTTTGTCTGTAGAGAGATGCTCTTCTAGGTTTGGGCCACACCAGAGGGCATGTGGCCCTACTACCATAGTCCGTATCAGACTTCGGACACAGCACAGGTGCTGACAGCGGCTAGGGCGATGCACGGACTTCTCTACGCCATGCCGCGTGAGACCGTCGTCGACTTCCGCTCGTTCCTTGGCAAGGCGGGCACAGGCACTGGCGCTGATCCACGCAGGGGCTGGGACCTAGCATTATCCTTACTTGCTAGAGAGACGCACGCCACCTTCACTGCACACATCCGTGCCTTTCACTCCCTTCGTGAGGGGCTTGCCAAGCCTTCAGCCGACTACTGGCAACGCGCCATGCGCATTTACATGCGCCTAGGGACCTCAAGAGAAACACAACTGTTGGCGCTCCGCTCGATCATGCTCAGAGTTTGCCTTGAGCACATAGACATCTTCACGAGGTACAGCGACGCCATGCTTGAGCCTTTTTCTAGCCTCACTACAGCTTCTTCCCTGGTTGCACCAGCTCGTCCTCCAGGTGACTTCCATCGGTGAGGCAGCCATGGCTCATCAGGAGACCTCCATTACTGCAGCTATCGTTGTATCACCACCGATGCCCCTCCTGCAGATTCCTTCTCCATCCTCTGTTACGTCCTCCTCCTCCCCTTCCACCCCGATTACACCGGCTCACACACAAGGTGTAGCGGCAGTAGCACAAGGGAAGAAGGGGCGATAGAGGCGTGGCTCGGGCCAGCTACAGTCGCAGCAACAAACGTCATCGTGTAGTAGCAGTGGACGCTCCGTTCACTGCTGCAACTATGGAGGCGCCCATCGCTACACCGAGTGCCAGCAGCCCCTCGACTGGGCGCGGATCAAACTCGGGCTCCAGGCTGCGCACACACTATGGTCTACGTCAAGCAGCACATCCTCCGGATGCGTAGCGACCATGACCGCAGTAGCTCTCGCTTCACCACCGGCGACTAAGGGTGCACACCAATTCTCGAGATCAAGGTTCTAGAACCGGAGTTCCCGTTATAGAACCGGAATCACGATTCTGGTTCCAAGAATCTGGAACGTCCTAGAATCGAGGTTCCACAACCCGGGTCCGGTGGGAGGGGGGGGAGGGGGGGCTTCAAGTGACAACGAGTCAATTAAATAAAATGCCTACGTCTTGCTCGACTCCACTCGGTTGTGGAATTGAGCTGGTCTCACTTGTGTCGCACCAAGCTATGATTCAGCCTTGGAATCAAACCTGAGTCATAGCCTCAGTACTATCGTTTGTGCTGGTGAATAGTGCACTGCCGCGCACTATTCAGTAGCACAAACGCATGAACTACTGCGTTTGTGCTGCACACCGCAGCCCAAATGTGTGTGTGCGTTTGTGCGTTTGTGCATTTGTGCGTTCGTGTCGGCAGCATGATTGCGTAAACTCACAAACGCACAAACTTGTGCATCTGTGCAACCACAAATGACGAGGAGGGGGGAGGGAGGATGCTTTGCTGATGTTGGCATGTACTGACGTGTCGTGGGTGCTCCTGCTACACCACGGAGCATCAAGAGATATTCTTGCCATCTTGCTGAAAAAACACACGGGAGAGACCCGACCCGGACCCCCCGTATTTTCTTTACGGGGGCTTTCACAAACAACCATCAAAGGATCGTGATTCCAAAGAGAATCGCGATTCTGTAACCAAAATCGCGATTCCGGTTTCGAGGCTAGAATCGGAATCAAAATTCCGGTTCTTTTCTCAGAATTGCGATTCCGAACTGGTGTGCACCCTTACCAGCGACCAGCGGCGACCCACGCCCACGTGATCACACCATTGTTGAGGTCCGACACCTTCTAGCGCTTTGCTTTCAGGGAGGTGCGAGTGTGTTGTCATAGCCGGGTGGTTCACAGACTGTCTATTTGTCTGTTCTTGTGGCTCGAATTGACTCTTGTGCGGGGGCACAGTCGGCATGTGATGACGATGGGCCTGACTGTACGCATTGGATTCATGAGCCTCACTTTTGTGCCCTTTGTTGTTCCTCCCCACCTGCTACCCAGCGTCCGTCTTAGGCCAAGCGTTCCATTGCCCGTTATACAGTGGCGTCCTCTAGTCCTGATTCCGGTGGCACTTGGATCATCAATTTTGGTGCCACTCATCACATGACCTGTCATCGTAGTGATTTTGTTGTTCTCAGCCCTGTTGCATCTGTTCGTTCCGTCCGCACACGTTCTGGTCAGTCCTTGCCAATCCAGGGTGCTGGGGTCGTATGTTTTGATGGTGTGTCTGGCCCCCAATACCTTTCCGAGGTGCTGTTTGTGCCTGACCTTGAGGTCAGTTTTCTTTCTATACGTGCTTGCACACTAATGGGACTCACTGTGAGGCACAGTGCAGAGTCCGCGACTGTGACTGCTATTGACACTCGTATTCATGTTCTTCGTGCCTCTGTTGTGGATGACCTGTATTGCATCTCTCGGACCTTTGCTCCTTGCTCCCCCTCCCCTTCTGCTCATGTTTTTTTCACTGGTGTTCTGTCTCCGGAGCACCAGCGATTGCTTCATCGCCGCCTGTGTCATGTAAGCTCCGACATCATGTTGAAACTCATTCGGACACAACCCGCCCTCGGTCTTGACGCGGCTTCTTTCAAGAAGCCGCCCAAGACCAACTGTCTAACCTGTGCTCATGGTAAGATGCATCGTTGCCACTACCCTTGCACTCGTTCACGCATACTTTGCCCTCTTGAGTTAGTCCATTCGGACCTTCTTGGTCCCCAACCTGTCGAGTCTCTTTCCAATCGGGGTCGATACGTCCTGACCCTGACTGATGACTTCAACGGGATGTGGTGGGTCTACAGCCTGTGCCAGAAGACTGACGTCGCTCTCGCGGTTTGCCTCTCGCTAGTGATGGTTGAGCGTCAGACCCGCCACATGCTGCACACCTTCCGCTTGGATCGCGGCGGCGATTTTCTTGGCGAGATGGACAGCTGCTACGCCAAGCACGGGATTTTTCACCAGTTCTCCGCTCCTACTACTCCTCAGTAGAACGGTGTTTCTAAGCGCTGGAACCGCACCATGGAGGATGCGGTTCGGGCTATGCGGTCTGAGTGCTTTCTTCCGAAGTCCTTTGCTTTTGAAGGCTTTGCCTTCATGACTTGGGTCGGGAACCGCCTCCCGCACGGTCCTTTTCCGGACCACGTTACACCGTATGAGCTCTGTTTTGGCCACCGTGTTGACCTACGCCTTGCTCGCATCTTGGGATCCTTCGCTTCTGTGTGGTATACCGAGGACCAGCAGGGGTCCAAGGTCTCACCGCAGGGCCGCTTGTGTGCCTTTGTCGGCATTTCCCCGTGGTCGAAGGCATGGCCTTCTTGGGACCATGCTCATCGTCACATTGATGAGTCACGCGACGCGCACTTCTTTGAGTCCCTCACCTACCGGGATGTGACTTCGATCACGTCGCTGTCTGTCACACTCGTTCCTAGGTGTGAGGTTTCTTGACGGATAGGGGAGACTGCGCGTGCGAGCACCACTCGCAAGGCTGATGTGTCCTTTTGAGCTCCCTCCTCTTCTCCAGCTCTTGATAACCTAGTGATCATCACTGTCGATCTAGAGATCTCTCTAGCACCGTCGGCTTCTACCCCTATCACCTCGCACCCCACAGGTACCCATGATCCTTTACATGTACATACTCCTGTGATTCTACCTGTGTCCACCGACACTCCTGCCTCTGTGCGTGGACCTGCCTCACCTGCTCCTACTCTCACACTGAGCCCCGTGTCTCCCACACCTGCATCTTCTCGCACGGCATCACCAGCTCCCTTGCCTCAGCCCTCCCCAGCTACGAGTGTGCCCAGGCCTGTGCCTAAGGTGTGCCCCTCAAGCCCGGGTTACTCCCGTGAGCCTGGCGGTCGTCTTCGACCATTGGACTCTGGAGCTAAGCGAGTGTCTGGTCACGCACCTAGGCGCTCCGCTTGCAGTATCGCGAGTGGTGATTCTGGCACTAGGCCTGAGTGTCCACAATAAGCACACAAAGGTACATCAAGCATGTCGTGTAGGGCACGACATCGTCACTCGCGAGTTTCCACATCACTTGTGATGCAGCAGCCGATCTTGTGGTCCTCAGACCTAGTACTAAGGCGTGCGCTCTTGCAATGCAGAGCTCTCCCTCTATGGCGCCTGACCCAGGCACACAGAGGGAAGCTCTCTCGTCACAGCATGCTGACGCTTGGTGTGCTGCATCCGAGGATGAGCTTCGTGCCATCCGAGAGCACGGAGTTTACGAGCTAGTCGACCTTCCATCTGGAAGAAAGGCTATTCATTTCAAGGTCTTTCGGTAAAAAGTGAAGCCACATGACTCACTAGAACGCCACAAGGCTCGCTTGGTCGTCAAGGGGTACTCTCAGATTCAAGGCATCGATTACACTGACACCTTTTCCCCTATCGGCCGCATGACCTCAGCTCGAGCTCTGTTCGGTGTAGTGGCTCAGCATGACTTGGAAATACACCAGATGGATGTGAACAATGCTTTCCTCCATGGCTCTTTGCATGAGGAGATTTACTTGGCTCAGCCACTCGGTTTTGAGGACGCTGACAAGATCTAGGGCTTGCGCAAGTCCCTGTACGGCCTCAAGCAGTCTCCTCGGTATTGGAACCAGGAGATCACTGGCACCCTGACTCGTACGGGATATGTACAGAGCAAGGCAGATCCCTGTCTCTTCATCTGACGAACGCTTAAGCGATTCACCGCCATCCTAATCTATGTCTACGACCTTCTTATCGCGTCTCCTTCATAGGAGGCCAACGCTGTCCTCCAAACTGCCTATAGGATGAAGGATCTTGGTCCTGTAGCGGTGTTTCTTGGCATGGAGATCAAGCGAGACCGCAGACGTCATACTCTACTACTACATCAGGCCCGATACGCACGTGATGTGGTGGAGCGCTTTGGCGACCTCCTCGGCGTAGTGCCCACAGCTTCCACACCTACTCACACCTGACGAGCAGGATGCCCTGAAGATGGACGATCCCACACATTTGGGGGAAACAGTGGATGTGACCTTGTACCTTCGTCTCGTCGGATCTCTGATGTACCTGGCCACTACCACACGTCCTGACATCGCATTTGCCTTCAAACTCCTTGCCCAGTTTTTGCAGGCTCCACGCGATAGAATCCTTCACGCGCCTGTGTGAGTGGTGCGATACGTTGTCTCCACACTGTACCTCACACTCTGGTTTCGCCGAAAGTGTTTGGTGGTCCTTGACGGCTACACCGGTAGCGAGTGGGCCTAGAGCCCACATGTACGCAGTCGCACCGGTTACGTGTTTGTGTGCGGTGGGACCGTTGTGTCCTGGCGCAGCGGGAAGCAGGGCTGCATTGCACGTAGTTCATCAAAGGCAGAGTACGTTGCTCAGGGTGCAAGGGTTGCTGAGGCAATGTGGCTGCAATGCCTGTTCCTTAAGCTTGGCCAATCAGTACTCGCCATTGTGCTACGTTGCAACAACCAAAGTTCTCTTGCCATTGCAAAGAACTCATGTGTCTTTCATGCTAGCACGCAACACATTGCGGTTGGGCATCACTTTGTGCGTGATCGGGTGGAGCGACACGTGATCTTCGTCATTTGGGTTGGCACTTACATGCAGCGTGCTGACTTCTTGACGAAGGCATTAGCACCGGAAACGTTCATGGTGGCCATTCGTTCCGTTGGACTTCATCCCTTGCCTGAGAGTGGTTGAGTGTGAGCTGTTTCTGTGTCCTTGTCACATTTGTCATTGCACTTGTTGTTGTACTCGACTCAGTGCTGCACGTATACGCACATGGTTACCATCGGGTCATGGAGGAATGTTGTAATTTGTGACGTTCCTGCCAACCTGTACAGTTTACTGTGACCACTCGGCCGTGTCCAGACAAGTGCAGATCCCTGATACAGACCCTCGTGGTACTGGTGCATCATCTGGTGGCTGAATACTAGCTTGGAGCTGACCGACGACCGTTCCAGAGCTCTGGACGTTACCCGGTACCTCCTGCAGTTTTTTTACAGCACGCAAGAGTTTATCGGTGAACTACCCGTGAGTCCAATTTGCATGTTTTTGCATTCTGTGTCCACTGTTTGATGCCGGATGCATGCACATGACCAGTTGTAGCGTCCGGCTTTTGATCATGCACGTCTACGTTCAGACGGCGTAGTGTTCTTACATGTCTGCGCATAGTTACGACCAAAGCAGTGGTTTTGGGTCGGTTTTAGGACAGATCTTGCACTACCGTGTGCGACACCCATCGCGCCGCGGCAGGTACTTATGCCATGGACCTGTTATTTGTCATTTCTCTCTGCAAATACCATTGACGCATTCTAACACTTTGCCTCGTGTCTCCTAGCCAGACCCTTGCCGTTGTGTGCACGACTTGTGACTATCGTCACCGTCTGACCAGGCATTGACGCCTAGTCAGCGGCTGTGTTTCTTGGAAGCATCCACGCATCTTCTCAGGCATGAGTACCTGCCGCAGCGCACAGCAGATGTTGCATGCGACAGCACAAAATCTGTCCAAAAACCGGTCTTAAACCACTGGTTTGGCCGTAACTCAGCGCACACATGTCAGAACGCTATGCCATCTAAACCTAGACGTGTAGAATCACAAGCCGAACGCTACAACTGGTCACACGCATGCATCCGGCATCAAACGGTGGACACGCAATGCAAATACATGCAAATTGAGCCCACGGCCAGTCCACCGATAAACTCGTACGAGCTGCAACAAAAACTACAAAAGGTCCCAAGCACCATCCACAGCTCTGGAACAGTCGTCTGTCAGCTCCAAGCTGGTAATCCGCCACGAGGGGACGCACTGGTACCACAAGGGTCCGCATCAGGGATGTGCACAAGTATGGACATGGCCGAGTGGTCACAGTAAATTGTACAGGTTGACAGGAGCATTACAAATCACAACACTCCCCCATGATCCGATGGTACGCATGTCCATACACGTGCAGCACTGAAACGAGTACAACTATAAGTGCAAAACCAGTCGTGACACAGACACAGACACACCCCACACTCAACCACTCTTATTTTGTGATGGCATTTCATACCTCAACTGCAGGGTATTGTCGTTATTTTGCAGTCTGATTTTACATGCATATGACAGGTCCCTCACATTTTTATGGAAAAATGTGGCAGAACATGAAACACAGCAGATCTATGTCTCATTGACAAACAACTTTGGACATAGCTGGAATGCGACTTGGAATCTTTTAATACAAACGTGTGTAGTATCCATTCTGACTTAAGTGGGTAGGAATGTTGCAAGCAACAATCATAAAATTCTTCCTGTACCCGGTAGCCCATTTATGTTTGCACCCTTTATTCTGCTCATTTGACATGGCAAGCATCAATAGCACGAATCCCAGTGTTCCACCATTTCAATGACAATTTTTACCAAAGGTTTGGATAACGTTTGCAATACTAGTTTATGCAGCCTAAACATTACTCGTAAGGACCAGGCTTGCCATTCACTATCAACTGCTGCACTTGTGGGGGTAGTGTGTGCATCCAACCAATGATGTCACACATGGGGCACAAGTGCACAGAACTGCCAGAAGCCTGTGCACGATCAGGATTAATGACCATCCCATCGTCAACTTCTTCAAGAGCATCATAGAATACTTCTTCTGGTGTGTAGTCCAATAGAGCACCCATGTCAAAGGGTTCAGGGCACGTGCTGTAGTACAGCCTGACATCTAAACGCCTCCATTCCATCTGCAACCTCGATAGCAAGTAACATATGCCAGCTCCACATAGAAACGAAGTGACCATAGGTAGTGCTGTTGCGGATAGCGTGCACTCCATTCATACTTGGTGGAAGTGTTTGAGAAAAGTACAAATGGCTCTGTTCCATGCTTTTATACTTTGTAATGAAACATGGGGCACCTCTGCACTAAAGAAAACAACATGTTTCCCTCAGTACACTACTATGACAAGACAAAGTTAACGCAAGTATGCACTTTCATTTTCAGCATAGCATGAACGCTGAGTTGGGAAGGTTTTTGAATGAAAATGAGTTGACACTTTTCAACGGAAACAATGGCCTGGGATTCACGACCACCCATAACACAACCACACTAACTTGGTCATCACACATTCTGGCCGGCCACTAGCCATGCGGAGTACACTGTTTTCCTAGGACATGGATGTGCTTTCAGACTTGGCCTGCGGCCAATGAATACTCCATTGTACCCCTGCACAGTGACATGACATTGCTGTTAGGAGATTGTTCATGGCCTTCAAAGGAATTCAAGACGTGCACATGAACTTTCGCACATGACTAGGGGAAAAACTCAACTTAAATCCCAAGTGCATCCATGCCTCTTACTGCGTGGCTAACCACCTCTTCCTCTTCTTCATCATCCGTGTGCTCTGCTCCTGCGTCGTCTTCTGCCGCCTCTTCTCCTGCGTTACCGTCTGCGTCATGTTCCAGTGCACCATACTGCTCCATGAGTCTAGCACCTTTAGCACCGTGCTCTTCCTATGTGAGCAGTCTGTTTTCTGGCTCCACCGCATATCCCAGGGAGTCCTCACTGCCACTATCAGACATGTTGTCCAAGTCGTCTGCGGCTGCCTCACCCATCTCCTTGTCTGTCAAGGACCTCCTGGAGTTCCCTTCAGGATCGTAGTCCGACGCATCACTGTCGTCGGTTTCTACCCCTTCTCTCTCTGCACGTGTCTCTGCTCCTGCTGCTGCTACTTCATGTTCTACTCTTAGCGCTATTGCTGCTTCCTGAGGCTGAGCTGTAGTAGGGTTGGAACACCTCTTCTTTGTGTGACCCTTACAGCCACACTTCAGACAGATGAAGCTTTGTTTCCGGAGCGGCGCACGCTCCATGCGGGCACTCCTGGGACGACCACGGCCCCGCCGCGGACCTGGTTTCCCCCAGCCAGATGGGGCAGGTTGATATAGAGTCCATAGGCAAGAGTGAGGGCATGGGGTTGCCGTAGGTGAGGCTCCATTACCTCACTGTCTGCCCGCGGCTCACGTGCGTAGTCGGGTCTTCACCCACCTTCATCATGAGGACACGAGCATTCTGGCATGGCTGGCTGAACTCGCGCCAACGACGACACTCACAACTTCCCATGTTGAGATCCACATGCCGCCGGATGTTCGTTGGGCCACGAACCGTTGCCGTGGACGGCCCCTCTATCATGACGTCGTAGTCGCGTGCAACTGCAGAACTATGAAGCAGGCGTTTTACGGGAGCCGGGGCAAGAGTCTCGTTACAGTTGGCTATGTGCTCGTGGCGCTATGCCATGATGCCCTGCACAAAGTAGTACACTTGCGGGAAGCAATAGAAGGGGTAGAGCTTGCGGAGGGACTTCAGACGTGCGTTCAACGACTCTCGCGTTGATAGTGATGTGTCCTCCCCTAGAAACAGGGCACATGTATGATGTTCACTTCTGTAGCGGTATGCCACCCTGTCCATCTCGTCCTAGGATGAGGTATTGCGCTACACGTTAGCTGACTGCTTGCAGGTGACATGACGCTCAGTAAAATTGCTCGTGGATGAGGGCCTACGCGCACTTCCAGGCCCAATAGGCCGCCTTCTTGCCAAACTTCTCCTAGATGTTTCGCTGCAGATTCCAGGCACAATAAGTGTGAGTAGCGCCGGGCAAGTGTCTTACCATTATCCTTTGCCAGGCCAGCTTCTATGTCTGACACAATGACTACACCTGCGAAACGCGCTGTGCGATAAGCTCATGCCAAATTCTCACAGAACCGCTTCCACGTTCCATCTCACTAGACACCAGTGCCCAGGCCATGGGGCATGCATGGTTGTCCGCGTAAAAAAATTGTGCGACCAGCATCACTTGCTTGTGGCCGTTCTTGAGGAAGGTGCAATCCACTGTCATGATTCTCCTTGAGTAGTCCCAGCCAAGGCGATTGGCCCCTGACACCACAAACGTGAACTTGAACTTGTTATGTGCATCCATCTCCGCCACTGCGTGCGTTCCTAGATCAACGCATTTCAGCTGCACGCCCACGAAGCCGAAATTTGTCAAACTTTGAACCAGGGAAGGAAGAACACAGTTGAAGAGCAATGCAAGACCGGCGGCAGTACATACCTCTTGACAAAGCGCTGGAAACATTTCCCAAGATTTCACCTTTGCGCCAATGAGTTGTGCCTAGGCCAGTGATCTTGGACGGTAGAACGTACAGTTGGCCACCTGAATCCCCGCAGCTTCCTTGATGATGGCTCTCAGCGTGGCCGGAGGTGTAGTCGGATCCTGCGCCATCACCAACGATATGTGCCGTGGAATCCACCTTGTGGTTCAGGCGGGGCTCCCACGGCCAATAGTCGGGGTGTAGCTGTGGCCTTCTGTGACATGGGACAGCTTTACCGCCCCAGCTTCACAGATACAGTACTCCCAGCTAATTTCGGAAAGTAAAAAATATACATTTGTTTCGGGACTGACCCATAATTGTATTCTGACCTCCTAGCCACTGAACAGAAATTGTTCCTAATTTTTTTTTCGAAATTACTGTTCTTAAAATGTTTTCAAGTCCGCACCGGTTTCCTCAGTGCCGACAACATGCCAGCAAACATGCGCCGCTTGCTCGCTCAACAATTCTGTTGGCAAGCGCTTGAACGTCCAAACTGAGGAGACGAGGCAATGGGTAGGCCCACAATACCAAGGTACAGAGGTCTTGAACTTGAGGTTTTGAATTAATGTGTGCATGTACTGACTTGACCCTCCTAGCCAGTATCCCAAAAGTTAGACCCTGGGTTCTCGAATTAATGTGAAAAATAATTCTTGTGCAAATGACCTTCCGAATTTAGCTGGCAGTACGGTACAACCGCGCGTACGTTCCACAAGCAGCCACGTGTCACAGCCTCCATGTAGCGTACGGCAATCCGTCCAGGCTCACTGCGCACCTAGTGAAGGCCGAAGCGGTATGCTACGGCATGGTCCTCGATTGCCACCCTGCAGGCACCCATGTTGCGGAACGTTTTGCCCTCCACAAGCTGGTCACCTTCCTCCTTTCTTTTCTTGGTCGTGCCGTCGGGAGAGCTGTCTGACGTACTTGGAAAAAGACATGAAAGATAGTACGTCAAGATTTCAGTTCATGTCTTAGCGGATTGAAAACCGTGGAAAAGCACCAAGTAGGAAACGACATACGGCAACATCTACGTAAACACGTCTGAAGACCGCACATCCCATACAGCGGACATGCGAGGCCACATGACATACAAAGACACAAAGAAACCGTAAGCCACATATTACCAGTGGAGCCACTAGGACAGAGAACACGGTGCCCTGTCCAGGGCTGTGTGTAAGGGAGCCTCGGTCTGGTCCGGGGAGCTTGGCTCCATCTGAAACAACCGCATGTTCTCCGCAGCTTCATCTTCGAACCGTCTTTCACAGTCCTCATGGTCCCGCTTTTTGTTCAGCTAGAAGAAGACTTCTTCTTTGGCATCAGATACACGCTTGAAAACGTGGTGTGCCGGACTCTGGGGACTGGAACCGGCACTGGAAGAACTCCGTGCTCGGGAGGCCGATAGGCGCGTTGCTGAGGTGGTGGCAAAGCGGCTGGTGGTGATGTAGCCGGTTGTGCAACGGGTTGTGCAGCGGGTGGTGCAGCGGGATGTGCAGCGTGTGGTGCAGTGGGTGGTGCATCCTGTGGTGCAGCAGGATGTCCAGCGGGTGGTGTAGCAGATGGTGCAACGGGTCATGCAGCGGGTCGTGCACCGGGTGGTGCAGCTGGTCGTGCACCGGGTTGTGCAGCGGGTCGTGCAGCGCGTCGTGTAGCGGGACGTACAGCGTGTGGTGCCACGGGTGGTGCAGCCGGTGATAGAGCAGGTCGTGTAGCGGGTGCCGCAACGGGTCGTGCAGTGGCTGGTGACGCAGTTTGTCCAGCACATGGTGTAGGAGGTCATGCAGCGTGTGGTGTAGCGAGCGTCGGCTGGGCGGGTAGTGCAGCCGGCGGCGCCACATCCATGCCAGCTAAGCACCACCCTGCCACCGTAGGTGGGTTTGACCGTCCATGGTTGCGTTGCCTTGGGTCTGAAGGACCAGACAGAGTTGTCGTGCCTGTTGCCGGCGAAGCAACATGACGGGGAGGTAGCGCACGTGGCACGCGAAACTGAGACGTCACGGGCAAGCCACCCTGGTCGTCGGAGATTGCCCGTCCTCGTGTCAGTGGGCCTAGTGGATGTGACATCACGGCAGTTGTAGGACGCAGTGTCTCGGTACATGACAGGGATGGGCGAGTGGGCAGCCTTGTGGAATCTTTACGCACTGGTCGGGCGGAGGCAGGAGCCTCTGCCCTCTGGGCACTACCCGGGTCTGGGGCGCCATTGCGCCAAGAATGGGTACATTAGCATTTTCTAAACACAATGTATTCCTCATGTACCCTGCAATTCGACTCACCTCGCTTGATCAAGAGAGACTGCGCCATGTTGACTCTCCACCGCAAACACACCAATCCCCGGCATCGTCGCGGCTCTGCACCGAAGAAGCCAAAATGAAACAAAGACTCTGGGGGAGGGGGGGCGGTCAGTACCCACCGTCCATGCTCACGCTAAAACTGACTTCTACCAATACATGTCAGGGACCATTACAACGTACATAGATGGGTTATACAGCCAATCCGCATGCAGTACACTCATGCAACAGGGGAAGGAGCTCATTGGAGTGCCTCCATTTCCGCACATGCAGGTTCGGAAGCCAGGCTGGCATCTGCCCATGTAGGCCGTGTTTCATCCATCGTATTGTTTATGTGTGTACGTAACATCAGCATGGCATACACGAAGCATTGTTGAAGCCACGGGAAGAGCTCTATTCTTAAGGAAAAGCAAATACCCCTTCCGTTCGTGATCGACCTGATCGTCAAACCAATTATTTCAGTAGATATGTGTACACATGTAGAGTCGCAGTGAAGGCCATGCAGAGCCTCATTGTACAGACTGCGGAAACGAAACGCAAAAATTGAGTTCAGAAGAAGAAAAGTAACAGCATGCCCAACGTGCAACACATATAACGTAGGTACCGGTAATCCTTGATAAGTGAAAGAACCATGGGTGGATTGTTGCTTTTGTGGAGAGCGACGGGCGGATGGTTGCTTTTCTTCTAAACGTCGGGAAGATGGTTACTTTTCTTCCACACGAATGGCAAATAAGAGTCACACTTTGCGTTTTATGGGTATCTGAGCTATTTCACCCAGAAATACAACCCAAACCTCCCTGTTAAACTAGGGGGCTTGCTTAGAGTTCATGAATTTACCCTTGCAAACGCGTAAAGTCTGGAGTTCGCACTTGCGAACTCCAAAACTCGCAACATGGTGACTTCTGACATTGGTCAGGCCGGTGTCACAAGTCGCAAACTTCTCCCTCAAAGTTGCCGAAGTCTGACTTCAAGAGCGAAGTCCGACTTGGATACAGTTGTCATATTTTTTCGTTTTTGCTCACAGAATGAAAGGCATGGGAACCGCTGTCATTTCGTTTTTGACTTTGGACACTGCTCACTTCTTGTTTTTTACTTTGGACACAGCCGTCTTTCCCTTTTCGACTATGGAAACCGCTGGTCTATCAACAAAAACGATGGGCACCGGTGTATTTTGAACCTTTAGCTGGAAACCTGGACTAGAAGGGCGTGTTGAGGCTCCAACATCGCAAGATTAGGCATGGACCCACACTCTTTTTGCTTTGTACTGCTGCCGCATTCCGCTGCTCTGAGTCTTATGAGAGAGAAAATGCACATTGAGGAGTTTGCACCAGAAAGGAAGGGAAAATTGAAAAGAAGTGATTAGCAACTGGGAATGAACAACAATGGGAGACCCCTCCAAGTTCTAGCTCCCCTCCCTCCAAGCTTTGTAGAGCTTGTTACTCAGCTTTCTAGCCAATAAGAAAAAGAGCACAAATGCTCCGGTGCCCATCGTTTCGCCAAATAAAGCAGCGGTGTCCATAGTCAAAAACAAACTGACAGCGGTGTCCATAGTCAAAAACGGAAAGACGTCGGTGTCCATAGTCGAAAACGACATGACATCGGTGCCCATGTTATTCTTCGTGCGAGCGAAAACGGAAAAATAAAACAACTGTACCCACGCCCTCGAAAGTCGGACTTCGCCGACTTTGAGGGCGAAGTGGGCGAAACTGACACTGGCATTGTCGATGTCAAAAGTAATCCTGTCGCGAGTTTTGAAGGTCGCAAGTGCGAACTCGAAAACTAGCGAAAGGAAGCGCGTCATGTGGCAAACCCCTCCCAAATATCGAACAAACCCCCTAGTTACACTGGGCGGTTTGGGTTTTTTTTTCTTACTTGCCAGGGCATCTGCCGGGCACCGCGGTAGCGGGATGGGGCCCGGCAGAANCAACTGTACCCACGCCCTCGAAGTCGGACTTCGCCGACTTCGAGGGCGAAGTGGGCGAAACTGACACTGGCATTGTCGATGTCAAAAGTAATCCTGTCGCGAGTTTTGAAGGTCGCAAGTGCGAACTCGAAAACTAGCGAAAGGAAGCGCGTCATGTGGCAAACCCCTCCCAAATATCGAACAAACCCCCTAGTTACACTGGGCGGTTTGGGTTTTTTTTTCTTACTTGCCAGGGCATCTGCCGGGCACCGCGGTACCGGGATGGGACCCGGCAGAAGCCTGGCCGCCACCATTCATTGTGCGCGACCAAAAAAAAAACAGCAGTGAAGGCAGTTTCCATCCCGTGTTTAGCGACAATAACGTAAAATATCCTGCAGCTGAAACGGAACAAAACCCATCCCGCTCCAATGTATTTGATCATACGACCGTGTGGACCATAAATTCACATTCAAAGACAAAAACGCCGAGAAGTAGTGCCCAATGCAATCAGGAAAAATAAATATGGATATAAATATGGATATAGATATAAATTTAGATATACAAATATATCTACATGAATACATAGACATTGACATACATATAGAAATAGATATTCATATAGATATAGATATAGATATAGATATTCATATAGATATAGATATAGATATAGATATAGATATAGATATAGATATAGATATAGATATAGATATAGATATAGATATAGATATAGACATAGACATAGACATAGATATAGATATAGATATAGATATAGATATAGATGTAGAT
>SZWC01007475.1:21124-40987 GCA_023375785.1 Penium margaritaceum
CTATAGATATAGATATAGATATAGATATAGATATACATACAGATATAGATATAGATATAGAAAAAGATATAGATATTTATAGATTGAGATATACATATAGATATAGATGTAGAAATATACATGCATATAGATTGGAAGATATAGAGAGATAAGAATATAGATATAGTCATAGATATAGACATACACATAGATGTAAATGTACATGTACATATGTATAGTTATAGATGTATGCACCATATATTTTATGGATATACACATAGCTATAGATTTAAGCATATACTTTGATATGAATATAGCTATAGACATAGATTTACATATAAACATATGAAAAGATGTAGGTATGGATAGAGATATAAATATAGACAAACATAGACATAGCAATAGTCGTAGATGCACAAAGACATGAAAACATAGATAAAAACAAATGTAAACATAGATAAAAATATATACACTGACATAGGTAACAAAATATGTACCATTATTCATGTATCCATTTTCCCCACATGTTAACATGATTATAAATTTAAGAAAGGGTATGAAAACACTGATTTCTCTCACGAGATGCAAATGTAACTAAACGTACACAGAAGATTATCACTGCCATGTTTATGCGTTTATGTATAAGCCTTTATGAAGTACATTTAAGACAAACAAATGTTGGATTGTTTGACTTGTGAAGAAGGGAGAGTGCGATTCCGGTCCTAGGCATATAGGTTCTTAAAAATTTCTTTCACACCTTAGGCATTTTGTCTTCCGTCATGCAATGGTGCTGCATGGTATCTTATTTCATGTGTTTATCTTGACTTTTTGCTCGTCATGGCTGCTCGCATATGCACAGTGATGTAGTAAAATTTCTTCCAACGAAGAAGTAACATCTTACTGATTGTTTTATTTTTAATTCTTCAAACGTGTGAGAAAAAACCCAATATTTGTGTTTGGTCGGGTTCTGGTGTTGCATTGTTTTGGAGCGCTGCCTTAGTTGTCGGTTTTCAACGCCGGACGTAGAAAAGAAATGGTTTCCGTCCTTGGGGGTTTTCGCGACCGATGGACTGGAAATAAGACCAGGTGCGGCTAGAGGGGGCTGCCCGGGGAGTTGGCTGCCCGCGTAGCTGCCCGCGATCCTGGGGGGATCGTTACCCACGCGCGGACGACCCACACTGCATCTCCGCTGGGGGGCATTCGCCTCGAGTGCGCCGCTGGGACCACCGGGCGCTTTCGATATCGTGCATTCGAAAGAGTGGCGCGGCGGCGGTCCCGGCAGATGCCAAGCGTGCGCTGCATCCTGCAAACCCCCCCAAACCTACTACAAACCTCCTAGTTTATATGGGGGGGTTGGCAGGGTCATCGCGAGCTCGCAGGGAGGTTTCGGCGCGAAACGCCTCCTACGAGCTCGCGACGACCGGCGAAGCACAAAGTCAAAAAACATGTCAAATATGATATATACATCAAATATATATCAACCGTGCCCATTTTTGCTCGCGCGACGAAAAACATGGGCACCGCTGTCATGTCGTTTCCGACTATGGACACCGGCGTCTTTCCGTTTTTGACTCTGGGCACCGCCGTCAGTTCGTTTTTTACTATGGACACCGTTGCTTTATCTGGCAAAACGATGGGTATATTACTACTCCGTCCTAAAAAAAATGACCTATTTTTTGCTGGCAGAGTTTTCTCGGTAAGCCCTGCCCGACGGCTCACAGCTCAAAACCCGGGTGTAGTCCGTTTGGCCTGAAAACTGAACCATAGCATAACACCGACGTGACGAACACATTCGTGTGGTTGGAATCATGTAGAAAAATAGCAAAGAGGAGTTTTGGCTGTCTAGATCCAGGCATCGTCTACACTAGTCTTCTTTACCTACAGTGCCTGATCAACATGAAACTTGGACCCCGAGGAGAACATAATGCTGCAGACACAATGGTGTATTCAGATCCAGCACAGGATGCATGCAGACATCATCTGCACTTGCAGTGACTGCTGAAAGCACGACTGCCGAGGAGGCCTGCCAATGGAGCTGAGCACATCGACTGTCGGAGGGAGGAGGCTCCAGCAAACTGCGTGCATCCACTCCACCGGAAGAAACTCTAGCAGCATCGTGTCTCACCGTCAGTCATATACATGCCAATGTACACAAGCCGAGAGGACACAACAGAGCATAATGAGAGATGCGCAAAAACCAACACTCCCCCATGATTCACTTGCAATGCACATGGACGGGCAGAGAGCATAGAGACCAAGCAGGCATGGGTAGAGAGAGAGAAAGGAACTCACGGACGCACACCGACTGCGCTTGTAGCCTTCTTGAACGAGTCGTGTTCCAGTGTCTTGGTCAGGAAGTCAGCTAACTGTTGTGTTGTCTCAACCCACACAATGTTGTTGCTTCCGTCATGCAACAGAGAATGCACATACTGATACTTGACATTGATGTACCTTTGCGTGTTTGATACATACCATCATTGTTGAGAATGGCCATGGCACTCTCATTGTCACAGTGCAACATGATGCACGTGACTGACTGATGTAGCTCGGACAACAGGCGATGTAGCCACACGCTCTCACATGAGCCAGAATCAAGGGCCACATACTCAACCTTAACAGTGCTGCATGCAATACAACCTCGCTTGCCACTACTCTAGGACACAGTCATGCCACCAACAAGAAAAATCCAGCTAGTATGACTCTTACTGTTCGGACTATTGGCCCAGTCACTGTTGGTGTAGCCCTCCGCAACAACGGACGGTTGTCAACGGAACATGAGGCCTTGCCGTGGGGTAAAGACGACATACCGCAATGCTCGGATCGCGGCCTTGAAGTGGAGGTGATGTGGCTCCTAAGTGAACTGGGCCAATAGGTTGACGACGAACGCAATTTTTGGACGCGTCATCATCGCAAGGAACGCAATGCTTGGCATGGTACAAAGCATGCTCTTCGACACCAAGCTCCCACCTCACTTTTGGGCAAAAGCACCAACAACGGCCTGCTACCTCTTGAACCTCACACCAGCAACCGCCTTGCAAAAGCGTGGAAAGGAGTACGACAAGCAGTTGACGACCCCACAGGAACCATGGCTGAGTAAGAAACCCAACGCCTCTCATCTAAAGGTATTCGGGTCAACTACATGGGTGAAGATCCAGTCGGGAGAAGGTGGATGCAAGCTTGACAACCATTCCAAGAAGTGCGTCATGGTTGGGTACGACACGTCACAGAAAGCCTATCGACTTTGGTACCAGACAGCGGGCAAGCTGGCAAGGAGCTGCGACATCGAGTTTGACGAATGCACCCTTGGAAAGGGAGAGCTGATGGACCCAATCCTCGCCCCCAATATGAGAGAGTGGATAGTGTTTCTTGAGTCCTGAGACCAAGCACCTGACAAATGGCTTACTTTGCCAGCAGGTGGTAGGAATGGGAGAGCAGTTACGTAATATGATGCAGCATCTGATGTGGACACAGATTCCGAGGCGTCTGAGGCTTCCAAGTTTGACTTGGAGTCCAACGACTCTTTCGACAACGACGACACACCACCATCTCTAGTAGCACCATAAGCAAAGTAGGAAGTTTTACCACCACCCCTGTGCATTTTGTGACCAAAGAAAGTACTTTTGCGGTATGAGGACGATTGGACTAGCCTTAGCTGGTCGTGCATGGCTGAAAGAGAGCTATACACGCTTTTGGAGGCGATGAATGGAACGGATGCGGGCAAGTGGAAGGAGGCACTAGACAGCGAGCTTGCTTCCATTGCCGAGAGCGGCACGTGGGTGCTAGTGGATAGACCCGACAAGGCCCGTGTGGAGGGATCCAAATGGGTCCTCCGAGTGAAGAAGAAGCAAGACGGAAATATAAAAAAATTTCAAGGAGAGGGTAGTGGTAAAGGGGTTTTCTCAATGCCGGAGCTCTGAGTACAACGAGACGCTTGCGCCCGTCGTGACCTTTGCCTCCATTCCCTCTCTTCTTGCCATCACATCCGCAAAGAACCTGGAGATACACTAGTTGGACATCACGGTAGCTTTCCTTTACGGGAAGCTCAAAAAGGAACTGCTTATTGAGGTGCCTGAAAGAGTGAAAGCTCCCAAAAGCAAGGTGTGCAAGTTGGTGAAAGCGCTCTATGGGCTGAAAGAGGCCCCAAGGATGTGGTACAAAGAGATGGACGGTTTCATGACCGGTTTTTCCTTCGCGCATTGCCAAAATGACCCAAGCATGTGCGTGCGCAATGATGGGAGAAGGATGGTGCTCGTTGCACTGTGTGTGGATGATCTGATCATCTACTTGTCTTTGGTCGAGATGCTGCATGAGCTAAAGTCTGACCTCAGCAAAAGGTTCAAAATGAAGGACATGGGTCCTCTTGAGTACTACCTCGTGATCGCCATCCACCGCAACCAAGCAGCAGGCACCATCAAACTAAACCAAACCAAATACATCGGTGAGGTACCAAAACACCATCACATGCAAGACTCCAAACCTGTTGGCATCCCAATGGCAAACAATGCAAAAGTGAAGGCCTCCATGTTGCCAAGAAATGAAGCAAAACGGCAGGAGATGCAAGACATCCCCTGCCAGTCCGCCTTCGATAGCGTCATGTACGCCATGGTAGGGACTCGTCCGGACATGTGCTATGCTGTGGGACAAGTGAGCAGGTTTGTGGCCAACCCAAGGTCACAGTATTGGCAAGAATTCGAGCGCATCTTACGCTACCTGCAAAAGATACGTCACATGGGCCTTGCCCTTGGAGGCCAAGAAGGTACAGCCTCCCTCCACCTGAAGTGCTACACCGAAACCGACTGGAGAGGAAATCTTGACGATCGGAATCCACCTCTAGATACGTGTGCATTTGCCGTCTCATGGGCCAGCAGGAAGTAGGATTGTGTTTCCGTGTTCACGGCTAAGGCAGAGTACATTGCCCTATCTGAGTTGTGCAAGGAGACTTAGTGGCTGCGTCGCCTGCTTGGCAAAATGACACTCCCACAGAAGGACGCCACGGTCATACACATGGAAAACAGGAGCGCCATCTCGATGGCTGAAGATGAGATCATCTCGCGGTGAACGAAGCACATTGACATACGTTACCACTACTTAGATGACCTGGTCATGAAGAACATGGTGGACTTGCAGCACTGCAGAACCAAGAGCATGCTTTCTCACTGCATGACCAGGCCATTGGAGAGCAACTTGCACTATGCATGCATTCGTGGATTTGGCATGAGAAAAGCAACAAAGGAATGGTGAGCCCCGTGGCATTGATGGAGCCTAGTGAATGACATATGGAAAGAGGTGCAAGGGAGAGATTTGTTGCATGGTATGCACCTTGTCCACTGGCTAGCTGGCTGGCTGGCTGGTTGCATGGAAAGACAAGGCATGCACTGCTCTATGGAGTACGTCCCCTTGGTCTGTTCTGAGATAGGCTTGGAATGGACTGCCCATAATGGGTATGTCCCCTGGATATCATCATAGGAAACACAATTTTGTGGCCTAGTTGGGACAGGAGCCAGAGCTCATGGGCCGCGGGCTCAAACCCCGCGATGGTCGCATTTTTCTTTGTGGCTCAGAATGGGACAGGAAGCTTCTAGGAAGCCTACTAGACCCTGCCTTGAGGATGACACTTGGCAGTCTTAGGACGCGCCAAGTAGGACTTTAGGCTAAGGTTGGCTCCTGTGGAGCCACTGCAAGTAAAATCACTAGCAAAGTACAAAAGCATGTACACTGCATGCATCCATTTACATTTCTTGCCTTTGAGAGTCCTCACTGAGTGTCCAACCAATGGTAGACATTAGAGACCTTCATGCGCACTTTGTGTGGTTGCAAACCGAACAAACCTAGAGTGTGGATCCCTCGTTTGAGGGTGATATGTGATTGTGGTTGCAATACCAAAAGCAGTTGGCGGCCTTCCATTACCAGACTTCTTTTCTATACTGTTGTTATCCGGCGCATTGACACCTCTATCCTCTTCAAACTCAACAGGGAGGGGTCCCAAGAGGTAAGAGTGAACCAACTCAAGATGTTGAAGTGCCCACGATATGGAAGGAGGGTACGTGGCTCAAAGCATCTTTCCCTAAGAGCGTTGGAACTAGTCGGTCTTGGGCAGTGTCTCGCAAGACGCCATTACCCTACTACTCTTTGATATCGATATTGATTGTTGTGATAGTGGCTGAAATTCGTCAAAAATGGTCTCTTAGACGGTATTGAAGTTTCACTTTATTTTTTATATGCATTTCTTGAACACAAAGTGCGTGGGTCACTTTTTGATTCCCATGATCAGCTATAGTTTTCATGATGTTTGGCTAAAGTTGGTTTTCATTTCCTTTTTGGCGAGTGGCGGTCGACTCTTGCCGCCAATCAGCCAGCCGAGGAGGCCGTTGGCGAGTCAACCACTCAACCGCTTGACCGTTCAAATGCCCGAATGCGGTGATTCGAACAATGGAGCGGTTCCTCCATCCGAACTTTGTCAAAATCCAAAAACATCCCAAGATCCTCATCGAATTTAAGGATACAGGCCAAGATTTATGTTGAGTTATAGGTTATAGGTGGACCTGCCATACTTTCCTTTACCAGAGCTCAGCACACTATCCGTGCCGTCTCTAGAGGATCAAGGCATGGGCTTTGCTGCCAGTCGCGATGTTGGCACAGATTGTGTCTATTCCCCCAGTCCCATCGTCTTGCGTGTCTCTTCTTTGAGAAACTCTATCGTGTAACCCTTCTCTCCTTGTCTTCCTCCATTGTTGGTACTACCCTCACCCTCTGTCGTCTAACTTGTTGGACCCACCAGCCTCTCCAATAACGTCCTCATCCTCCTCTGTGTATGTGTCTCCTGTTCGTGCTCCATTCAGTCCGGTTGTCCCTTTGGCGTCCCTCCCGCTTCCTACCTCAGACCTGTTTAAGTCTTTGGATCCCCTTGGTTCTCCTCCCGTCTCACCCCTTACCCGCGGCAGGCTTCTTTGCGCACTCCCGGGCCGCGCCTCTAGTGGCCCTACGGTGTAGACCCGTCTATCTCAGCCTCAGACTGCACAACCCCCTGCTGTGCAAATGGACATGGACACGCTAGGCCTAGCTACTATGGTTGTCCATCCCACTTTTCCTTTAGACTATGCACTGATTGAAATTGAGCATGCACTGGCATTGGACGCGGCCACACCCAGCAACATTAGTGAGTGCCGCGCTACAATCGGTTTTGCTCCTTTTGCACCAAAACCTACCACAATTTGGCAGGCCCGCATAGCCTCAGATGCCCACAAGTGGGAAAGCCGCCATGCAAGACGAGCTAAAGGCTCTTGATGACCATGTTGTCAACCATCTAGTCAATCTGCCACGAGGGCACAAAGCCATCAATCCGTGGTGGGTCTTTTGGCGCAAGTACCAACCCACAGATGGGCTAGTCAACTACAAGGCCCGCCTCACAGTAAAGAGGTTCTCCCAAATCCCCGGCATACACTTTGAGGAGACATGTATACTAGTGGGTCGTTACACAGGAACACAAGAGCTATTGAGTCTTTTTGCCTCGCACGACAGGGAGTTCGAGCACATGGACATAGACGACGCATTTATGCATGGACAGTTAGATGAGGAGATTTACATCTTGCAGCATCCTGATTGTAAAGACAGGGTTTGGTGAGTACGTAAGGCCCTCTATGTCCTGAATTAGTCGTTCTGCTGTTGGAATCAAGAGATCGCACCGACCCTAGAGACAAGAGGTTATCAATGTATTACAGATGATCCGTCACTGTTTGTCACCTCGCTGTTGGGTCCTTTTGTTGTCATTCTTGTACATGTTGAGGACTGGCTAATCGCGTCACCCAGTCATAAGGTTGTCAAGTCAGAGAAGTCTTTGTTACACTTTGTGTACAAAATGAAGGACCTTGGTCCAGCCCGCATTTTTCTGTGCATGGAGCTAGATCGTGATCGTTCTCGTTGTGTCCTTCATGTTCAACAAGCTGCATATGTTTGCAGCCCGACTTCATACAGTAGAGCACTTTGCCGCCCGACTTCATACGGTGTCCACCGAGTCAACACCCATGTCTCCTGCTGAACATAGGTTGCTCAAGACAGTGGACGTGTCAAAGATGGGGAAGGCGGTTGAAGTGACGAACTGCCTACGCGTGATTGGGTCACTCGTGTACGTGGCAACCATGACCAGGGAAGACGTCGCCTTCGCTGTTTATTTTCTTGCACACTCTCATAGCGCCCTCGTGCACTACACATGGAGGCTGCATTGCGCCTTGTCAGGTATGGTCTCTCCATTGCTTGGACCGGACATTGTTATCGAGCATAGCTGTTCGTATTGGTTGACAAGTACACTGACAATGATTGGGCTCGTAACACATATGCTCGCAGCCGCACGGGCTACGTCTTCCTCCTTTATGGGGATGTTCCATGGAAAAGTGGCAGACAAGACAGTGTGGCACCCAGCTCCAGCGAAGCAAAGCACGTTACTCTTTGCGCATGAACATGTGAGAGGATTTGATTGTGTCACTCGTTTGGACAACTACGCGTCCCCATCCACTGCATCACGTTGCTTTGTGACAACCAGAGCACCAAGGCTATTGCTGAACATGATGGCATGTATCATATACGTACAAAGCATACCGTAGTGTCTTTCATATTCACCTATTTTGTTAAAAGCACTTAAGTGACAGTGAAATTCAACTATAGTTTCTGGTCTTGTAACTTTGGACTTGTTCGTGTTGTGCTTTGTGCCGTTCCTGTACAGTTTACTGTGACCACTTGGCCGTGTCCATACTCGTGCAGATCCCTGAGGCAGGCAGCCCTCGTGACACCGGCGCAACGACAGGCGGCGGACTACCATCTTGGAGCTGACCAACCACTGTTCCAGAGCCCCAGATGCCACCGGGACCCTTTGCTGTGTCTTCTTCGTCTTGCAGGCGTCTTTTGGCGGACTGGCCATGAGGCCTATTTGCATGTTTTTACATTGTATGTCCTCTGTCTGTCAATGGATGCATGCATGTGACCAGTCGTAGCGTCCGTCTTTTGACTTTGCACGTCTAGGTTCAGACGGCGTAGCATTCGGACATGTGTGCGCAGAGTTACGGCCAAAACAGTTGTTTTGGGCCGGTTTTAGGACAGACTTTGGACTGCCGTGTGCGACACCCGCCGTGCGCCGCGGCAGGTATTTATGCCATGAACCTGTCATTTGTCATTTCTCTCTCCATATGCTATACTGAAGCATTCTGACACTGTGCCTTGTGTCTCCTAGCCAAACTCTTGCCGTTGTGTGTACGACCTGTGATTGTCGTCACCGTCTCATCAAGCACTGACGCCTGGTCAACGGCTGTGTTCCTAGGAAGCTTCTACGCACTTTCTCATGGTATCAGAGCAGTGAGACAGTTCTCACTGAGATGCGCAGCAGAGACAAAGCAGAGCAGCAACAGTGACAGTCACCGCTGCAGTAGAGTTCCTGGGATCTGTTGGAGACGGCCGGTCGCCGTCAACGCACTCCACCCACCACGTGAGATCGCAGCTGCACAGGCAGCAGCAGCGGCGTGTACCGCCACGCAGAGGTGCGTGGCGGCTGCAGTGCGTGTAGCCGCCCTCCCATAGCCGCAGCAGCAGAGCAGCAATAGCAGAGGCGGCGCCAGCAGCAGTGTAGTAACAACGGCCGCAGCACCAGCGTGGCAGCAGCGGTGGTAGCAGCAGCGCAGCAGTAGCATCGGCAGCAGCAGCAGCGCAGCAGCAGCAGCGGTGGTAGCAGCACAGCAGCAGCAGCGGCAGTCGCGGCGGCCACAGCAGAGCAGCAGCGGCAGTAGCAGCAACAGCAGCGTAGTAGTGGAAGCAACAGCAGCGCGCGGCGGCGGCAGCCAGCAGCAGCTGCAGCGCGGCGTAGCAGCTGCAGCACGCTACAGCAGTAGCAGCGCAGCCCCTGCACACGCAGCTACGCAGCTGCTGTTGCAGCTGACAGCACAACTGCAGCAGTAGCTGGGCGGAAGCTGTAGCGCAGCTTCCGCAAAGCTGCCGGGCGCCACCGCAAAGCGGCTCCACACTCGCGCATAACCGTGACAAAAAAAAGGAAGGGGACGAGCTGACGTCAGCATTGCTGATTGCTGATGTCATCAGGTCGTGCTGAAGTTAGCAACCGCTTGCTGATGTCAGCATTATACTTAGCCAAGTTTTCACCTGGAAAGTCAAACGTTTCCAGCGTTTCAACTCGTTGAGAAACGTAGGCGCTTTTGAAATCCAACAAACTTGACCTGTCGTCCCATAGTGAGCGGCGACATGAGTTCGCCCGACGACAAGGACAAGGGACCAGGTGATCGCTCCTCCTCTTCTTTAGGGGTATTGAGCCCTCGCTCGCACGCCATTGCGAACCTGCACAGTCAGCAGGATGAGCTGCGTCGTCTGCAGCGAGAGCAGACTGACGTGATCCGCACGCTGACTGAGCTTCTGCGTGCTCAGTCCACGGCTCCTTCGCGGATTTCTGAGGGAGCTGCCGGCGCCGCGGCCTCTACCCAGCTCTCGGCCCAGGTGCCCGTGACAGGTGCTTCGCCCGCTTCACCTCCTGCTGTGGTTTCTCCACCACCTACTGACCTCCTTGATGACGAGCCATTCATGCCAGACTTCGAGGATGACTCCCAGGACCAGGAGATTCGTCTTTTACAGGAGCGCCTCCGTCAGCTGCAGACGAGTACCCGACCTCCACCCGTGTCCCCGATACGATCGTCACCTGACTTCCATGGTGATCACCCTCTCCAAGGAGTTTTTCCCGTCTCTCGCCCTCCTCAGCCTGCGGTTGCTCTCCCCACGGAGCGGCAGCCAAAGGACTTTGAGGCACCACCTCCACGGTACATTAGTGAGGATGGCTTTGACTGTTGGGAGATCCTGTTTCACGTGTGGGCCACTTCCAAGGAGTGTGGCCTTACTACCACAGCCCATACCAGTCTATAGATCCAGCACAGGCACTGACAGCAGCCCGGGCCATGCACGGACTTCTCTATGCCATGCCACGCGAGACTATCGTCGACTTTTGCCCCTTCCTCGGCGAGGCTGGCACAGGCACCGGAGCCGATCCTTGCGGAGGCTGGGATCTGGCATTGTCCCTACTGGCCGCAGAGTCGCACGCCACGCGTACATCACACATTCGTGCTTTCCACTTGCTTCGTCAGGGACCAGCGGAGCCTGCGACGGATTACTGGCGACGCACCATGCATATCTACGTGCGTCTGGGGACCTCAAGGGGCACACAGCTGTGGGCGCTTCGGACGATCATGCTCGGAGTTTGCCTAGAGTACACCGACATCTTCACACGGTACAACGACGCTACCCTCGAGCCTTTCTCAGCCACTCTGCAGCTACTCCCTTGGGCGCATCAGCTTTTCCTCCAGGTGACATCGGCCCGCAAGGCAGCAGTAGCGCATCAAGAGACTTCCCTCGCTGCAGTAGTCATCGCATCACCACCATCTTCCCTCCTACAATCACCCTCATCCACCTCCATCACTACCTCATCGTCCTCCACCTCTTCGACCCCGTCTACACCCACGCAGACGCAGCGCGTTGCAGCAGTTACCCAAGGGAAGAAGAAGAACAGGAAGCACGGATCGGGTCAGTAGTAACTGTCATCCAGTGGTACCAGTGGTCGTTCCGTGCACTGCTATAGCTGTGGAGGCGCCCATCGCTACACCGAGTGCCAGCAGCCGCTTGACTGGGCGCGTGTCACTCGTGGGCTTCAGGCTGCTCATGCTTCTCGCACCGCGTCCGGCACGTTGCCCGCACACTCCTCTGGACGCGTGGCGACCACGACTGCGGTTGTTCCTACGTCCTCACCAGCCAGCAGCAGTGATCCAGACCCACGCGACCGCACCATCGCCGAGCTTTGTCGTCTTCTGGCGCTTCATTTTTAGGAGGTGCGAGTGTGTTGTCATCGTCGAGTGGGTCATAGACAGCTTTTTTGTCCGTTCTCGTGACTCATGATGACACATGTGGGGGAGCACAATCCGCGTGTGATGATGATGGGTCTGACTGCACTGACTGGATTCATGAGTCTCACCTTCGTCATGTACGTCGTTCCTTCCGACTGACGACTCAGCGTCCCTCTGATGCCGAGTGTTCCATTGCTCGTTGTACATTGACGTCCACCAGTCGTGACTCCGGTGGCACGTGGATCATCGATTCCGGTGCCACCCATCACATGACGTGTCGTCGTAGTGACTTTGTGGTACTTGGTCCTGTCACGACTGTCCGTTCTGTTTGTACAAGCTCTGGTCAGTCCTTGCCGGTCCACGGTGTTGGCGTTGTATGCTTTGATGGTCCGTCTGGCCCCCTGTATCTCTCTGACGTGCTGTTTGTGCCTGATCTTGAGCTCAGTCTGCTGTCTGTGCATGCCTGCACTCTGATGGGTCTCTCCGTTGAGCATACCGGTGATTCAGCGACTGTGACTACTCTTGACACCCGTAGCATTGTCCTGCGTGCTTCAGTTATACATGATTTGTATCGCATTGCTCGACCCTCCTCCCCTTGCTCTCCCTCCTCCTCTGGTTGTGTTTTTGTCACTGGTGTTCTATCCTTGGAACACCAGCAGTTGCTTCCTTGCCGTCTGTGTCACGTGGGCTCCAACACTGTGTCGAAGCTCATTCGGACACAACGTGCTCTCGGTCTTGACGTGGCTTCTTTCGAGAAGCCACCCAAGACCGACTGTCTTTTTTACGCTCAGGAGAAGATGCACCGGTGCACTTATCCTGATTCGCGTTCCCGAGCACTGAGGCCTCTCAAATTGGTCCACTCGGACCTGCTCGGTCCTCTCCCGGTCGAGTCCTTGTCCGAGAGGGGCCGGTATGTTCTGATGCAGACTGATGACTTCACCCAGATGCGGTGGGCCTTTAGTCTGCATCAGAAGAGCGACGCCGCCCTTGCGGTTCGGCTCTGGCTCATGATGGCTGAGCGTCAATCTCGCCACACGCTACATGCTTTTCGCTCAGATCGCGGCGGCGACTTCCTCGGTGAGATGGACTCCTTTGCTGAGCACGGCATTTTTCACCAGGTCTCCGCTCCTGCTACCCCACAACAGAACGGTGTATCTGAGCGCTGGAACCGCACCATGGAGGATGTGGTTCACGCCATGCGGTCTGAGTGCGGTCTCTCGGAGTCCTTCGCCTTCGAAGGCTTCGCCTACATGACTTGGGTCTGGAACCGCCTCGCGCATGGTCCGATTCCTGATCATGTTACACCGTACGAGCTCTGGTTTGTCCACCGTGTTGATCTTCGTCTCGCTCGCGTCTGGGGTTCCCTGGCCTCCGTGTGGTACACCAAGGACCAGCAGGGGTCGAAGGTCTCCCCTCGGGGTTGCTTCTGTGCCTTCATCGGCATCTCCCCGCGGTCGAAGGCCTGGCGCTTTTGGGACCCCACTCGTCGTCGTGTCATTGAGTCCCGTGACGCGCTTTTTTTTTAGTCACTCACATACCGTGATCTGACTTCGATCACAGTCCTCTCTACAGCTCATGTCCCTTCTCATGAGGGTCCTCGGCGGATGGGGGAGACTTCTCCACCGCCAGCGACCATTCCTCGTCAGGCTGATGTGTCCGCTCGAGTCACATCTCGGTGTCCAACACTTGATGATCCGGCTATCATTGCCGTTGGTCCAGAGATCCCGCCTGTTCAGCCTGTTTCACACCCCACAGGTACCGCTACTCTCACGCCTCCTGGTGCATCACCACCTGTGTCTACTCGCATCCGTGCACTGGCGTCTGACCCAGTCCAGCCCGCTCCTGTCCTTACGTCGGCTGACACTCCTGTCTCAGTGTCCGAGCCAGCCTTGCCCGCTATCACCCCCAGCTCTGTGTCCCCCACACACGCATCTCCTCGCACGGCATCTCCGGCTGCCTCGTCTCAGCCCCCACCAGCTGTGGTCGTACCTGTCCCTGTGGTCGTACCTGTTCCTGAGCCTGAGGTGCGCCCCTCGAACTCCAGTTACTCCCGTGAGCCCGGTGGCCGCCTTCAACCACTGGATTCCGGAGCTCAGCGAGCGTCAGGTCCCGGACCCAGGCGTTCCTCTCGCAGAATCGCGAGCGGTGATCCAAGCACAAAGGCCTTAGGCCTGAATGTCCGCACTGAGCTTTCAGAGGTACACCCAGCATGCCCCATAGGGCACGACCTGGTCACTCGCGAGTTCCATATCGCCTGTGACGCAGTAGCTGATCTCGTGGCCGTCAGGCCTGACACTTAGGCGTGTGCACTTGCCACGCAGAGTTCCCCTTCTATGGTGCCTGACCCGGGCACATTGAGGGAGGCTTTCTCATCGCAGGATGCTGATGCCTGGCGAGCTGCTTGCGAGGATGAGCTCCGCGCTATCCGAGAGCACAGAGTCTACGAGCGGGTCGACCTTCTCCCTGGGAGGAAAGCGATTCAGGTCAAGTGGGTCTTTCGCAAGAAATTGAAGCCGGAGGGCTAACTGGAACGCTGCAAGGCCCTCTTGGTCGTCAAGGGGTTCTCTCAGATTGAGGGAGTTGATTACACTGACACCTTTGCCCCTGTCCGCCGCATGACCTCAGCTCGAGCTCTGTTCGGTGTAGTGGCTCAGCATGACTGGGAACTGCACCAGATGGATGTGAACAACGCGTTCCTCCATGGCTCTCTAGATGAGTAGATCTACGTGGGTCAGCCACCAGGCTTTGAGGACGGTGATAAGGTCTAGCGCTTGCGCAAGTCCTTGTACGGCCTCAAGCAGTCTCCACGGTGTTGGAACCGGGAGATCACTGGCACCTTGACTCGCGCAGGATACGCACAGAGCGAGGCAGACCCCTCGCTCTTCATCCTACCGACACCCGAGCGGTTCACCGCCATCCTGGTCTATGTTGATGACTTTCTGATTATGTCTCCGTCCCAGGAGGTTGTGAAGGAGGCCAAGGCTGTCCTGCAGACTGCCTACAGGATGAAGGACCTCGGTCCTGCATCGGTGTTTCTTGGTATGGAGATTGTGGAAGATCGCAGACATCAAACATTGTTGCTGCATCAGGCCAAATACACACGAGTCGTGGGGGAGCGTTTTAGCGATCTCCTTGGTGTAGTGCCCACCGCTTCCACACCCCACACACTTGATGGGCAGGATGCCCTGAAGGTGGATGACCCTACACAGCTGGGGGAGACAGTGGACGTGACCTTGTACCTCCGTCTCATCGGATCTCTGATGTACCTGGCCACTGCCACGCGTCCTGACATCGCGTTCGCCGTCAACCTCCTCGCTCAGTTCTCGCAGGCTCCACGTGCGAGAGCTCTTCACGCGGCTGTGCGAGTGGTACGGTACGTGGTCTCCACGCCGTATCTTGGACTCTGCTTTCGTCGGCAGTGTTCGGTGGTCCTTGACGGCTACACTGACAGNCTCACACCTGATGGGCAGGATGCCCTGAAGGTGGATGACCCTACACAGCTGGGGGAGACAGTGGACGTGACCTTGTACCTCCGTCTCATCGGATCTCTGATGTACCTGGCCACTGCCACGCGTCCTGACATCGCGTTCGCCGTCAACCTCCTCGCTCAGTTCTCGCAGGCTCCACGTGCGAGAGCTCTTCACGCGGCTGTGCGAGTGGTACGGTACGTGGTCTCCACGCCGTATCTTGGACTCTGCTTTCGTCGGCAGTGCTCGGTGGTCCTTGACGGCTACACTGACAACGACTGGGCTTGGAGCCCTGGTGGGCGCAGTCGTACTGGCTACGTGTTTCTGCTCGGTGGTACCGCTTTGTCTTGGCGAAGCGGGAAGCAGGGCTGCATCGCACGTAGCTCGTCGGAGGCAGAGTATGTGGCTTTGGGTGCAAGGGCGGCTGAGGCAGTTTGGCTGCAGCGCTTGTTTCTTGAGCTTGGGCAGTCAGTACCTGCCATTGTGCTGCGATGCGACAACCAGAGTGCTCTTGCCATTGCGCAGAACTTTGGTGTTTTTCATGCTCGCACAAAGCACATTGCGGTTGAGCATCACTTCGTTCGTGATCTGGTGGAGCGACGCGTGATCTCCATCATGTGGGTTGGCACTAACTTGCAGCGTGCTGATTTCTTGACGAAGGCACTTGCCCGCGGAAAGTTCCTGGTGGCCATTCGTTCTATTGGGCTTCAGTGGTTAAGTGTGGGATGTGCGTCTGCGTCTCATTTGTCTCTGTCACCCACTATGTGGTTGTACCACTGCTGTACGCGTATGGACATGCGTACGATTGGGGAATGGGGGAGTGTTGTGCTTTGTGCTGTTCCTGTACAGTTTACTGTGACCACTCGACCGTGTCCACACTTGTGCAGATCCCTCGTAACACCGGCGCGACGACAGGCGACGGACTACCAGCTTGGAGCTGACCGACCACTGTTCCAGAGCCCCAGATGCCACCGGGACTCTTTGCTGTGTCTTCTACGTCTTGCAGGCGTCTTTCGGCGGACTGGCCATGAGGCCTATTAGCATGTTTTTACATTGTATGTCCTCTGTCTGTCAATGGATGCATGCATGTGACCAGTCGTAGCGTCCGTCTGTTGATTCTGCACGTCTAGGTTTAGACGGCGTAGCATTCGGACATGTGTGCGTAGAGTTACGGCCAAAACAGTTGTTTTGGGCCGGTTTTAGGACAGACTTTGGACTGCCGTGTGCGACACCCGCCGTGCGCCGCGGCAGGTATTTATGCCATCGACCTGTCATTTGTCATTTCTCTCTGCATATGCTATATTGAAGCATTCTGACACTGTGCCTTGTGTCTCCTAGCCAAACTCTTGCCGTTGTGTGTACGACCTGTGACTGTCGTCACCGTCTGATCAGGCACTGACGCCTGGTCAGCGGCTGTGTTGCTAGGAAGCTTCTGCGCACTTTCTCAGTTTGTCTAAAGGCCAGTGGTATTGTTTTGGGGTTTGAATTCAGTCGAACTGCTCGTTCACGTTGTTGGTCTGTCCATGGAACTTCGCTTGTCAATTCTTCGAGGTTTGCAATGTGGAGTGCAATATCGCACGTGCGAGTTACGAGGTGTGCTCGTAGCTTGCTTTGAAGGTTGCCTACCCTCTCCTGACGGCAATTCGTGTTGTCAGGAAGGAAGTACATGCATTGAACTGTGTTTCGATCATGGCGGTTCACCATGTCAGCGCACAGTTGACCAGCAACTACGCGCAGAACATGGATATCTCATAGTCCTTAGTAGACTCCGCGCGGAGTATGAAACTGCGTCCAGGTAATTCTCAGATTGATCCGATCACGAGAATGATTCTTTACGTGCCTTAGTAGACAAAGGGAAATACTTCTCTTAGCCGAACATGAGAGACACTATGGTTTCACTGTCGAGCATCGTTTTGTGCGCGAGTGCAAGGCTGCATGTCATGTCGAAAAAGCAAGGGTCAACACTCGAGTGAGCTTACTTCCTCGCGAAGGCAATGAGCAACTTCTCCAAGATAGAACTACCTGTCGTTGACTTGTTTGTCCTCGCGATACTCCGGGTTGAGTGGCCATATTGTGCTTGTGTACAATTCTATGTCACATCTTGTGGCATTCGTGTCTGTGTGTGTGTGTGCGTGCGTGTGTGTGTAGTGTGTGGTGTGTGGTGTGTGTGTGTGTGTGTGTGTGTGTGTGTGTGTGTGTGTGTGTGTGTGTGTGTGTGTGTGTGTGTGTGTGTGTGTGTGTGTGTGTGTGTGTGCGAGCGCGCGCGTCAGTGTGTGGGTCATAGAGTGATGGTTTCTGTGCCCCAGACGCGGAGTGAACTCTGGCCTCGTTGCACACCCCACTGACACCGATGCAAGTGAGTGTGAGGGAGTTCTACAGTGTTGAAATGCATCAAGGACTCCAAACTTCCTTCATAGAAATGTGATCCCCGGAAGTGACACACATAGGTTGGAGGGATGTGGACGGGACCTAGGCTGGGAAGAGCAGGTACAGAGGCACAACAAAAAACATTAGACAGATTGTTGTCGGCATTGTTCACGAATTCAGGGGATGTCCATACCACGGGCTCTGGGGTGCGTGGGCCGAAGGAAAGCACACATCATCTGCCAGTGGGATGGTGTAGCTAATGGCGCTTTGAGCGGCGGAACTACTATCCTCGACAACACCAAAACCAACGAGAGCGCGGGCTGGCGCGGGCTAGCGCGGGCGCCAGTAGAGTGCAGGCTGACGCCACCGCCGGCCTTCCTGCACATCATGCCCGACAGTGCTTGGGCTACAACCGCCGCTGTCGTACTCTCGCCGATGTACAGCCGATGCACCTCAAGAAACGCTCCAGGCAGGTCATAAAACTGGCCACCAAAAAAATTCAGGAACCACAGAACTGTTGCGAGGTGCTCGACGCCGGAAACATCCAAAGAGACGGAGAACCAGCCTCGGCGCGGTTTTGAGTCGTCGTCGTGATTCGTGCTGCTGCAAAGAGGGGGTAGCAGCCTTCCACGTACGTTCACCAGACATGACTGGCGGACGCGATCAGTGGTGCGTCGGGACGATCGGACCCTTACGCAAGAGTGGAGTCGCCGGAAGTGGCCCCAGCAACCATTGCAGCTCGGGCGCGCATCAGGCCGGGAGGCTGCAGAGCACGATCGACGGCGGACCAGTCAACCCATTCTTGGAGCCGCGCGTCGCCTGTCCAAGACCCTGGGCCAGGGTTGCTTCTAATCGCCGGCGCCGCGGACGGGGCGGATTCGTGTACGTCACCGCCTTCGCCGTGAGTATGTAGCCCCCGCCGGTGCTGTAGTCCGTGCTGCTGATGACGTAGGCGTTGTGGGGCGGTAAATAGCGACGTGCGACGCTGCTGCTGTACCTGATCGCAGTCCATGTTATCCGGATATCGATGGCACGATGTCGGGCGGTTGGTGGAGGCTTTGGGCACCACCGCCTCGCCAGCCCCGTCATCCCACCGCGCTTCGGCCGGAGGTATACCGCGGGAAGAACGTGCAGGGACGGCAATGCGCAAGCGGGACAGGTCTGGGTGCGAGATGGGTCCCTGCGGAGTACCAGCTGAGGGCTGTGTCCGAACCATGGAGACCGAAGCGTCGACGCCGACTCGGACAGCATGGTGGGATGTCCCCGACATAAGCACAGGACCGGCGTGCAAACCCGGCATCGCAGGCAGACTTCCGGGGACCACTGCCCCCCCTTCGAATGGCCCCTCCGCAGTGGCTCTCCGGGGACCTCGAGACGTCCGTGGGGATGGGGACGGCGGCGCCGCCGCCGTCCGTTGCGCGGGAGGGGATGTGTAGAGGACGCCCGTCTGGAGGGTGGCCGCGGGAAAGGCATTTGGGTCTTCGGCCATGACGACAGCCACAGGCGAGCGCAGGGGCCTGGGCCAACCGGAGGATGGCTGGCCGACGGGGCAGTCGAGGGAGCGACGGGTGTGAGGGAAAGCAGAAAAGACGCTGAGGGAGTAACCCCCCATGCTAAAGTCGTCCTCGTCGTTCCCGCCCTGCGCGGCGGAGAGGGAGGAGTCAGCCGCTGACAGGCCGTCCTGCGCTCGTGCGGGGTTGCTAACACCAGTGACATTATTGGCGGGGGAGCGATCGCGGCCGGGGAGGAGCGAGGTACCGTGGAGAGGCGCGCGCTCAAGGGCATCAAGCTGAAGGGAGGAGCGGCGGCGGCCGCTGCCGTTGCCCATCGCGCGCGAGGCACGCCTCGCAGCTGCCAGCGCAGCCTCCATTTCCATTGCTGCCTCTACCCTCTCTCGGTGGGACCTTGCCATAACAGCTGGGGACGGAGTGAAGGTAGTGGAGGAAAAGGAGCTATAAAACGACAACCTGCCTACATCGAGTGGTCAAGAGTGTAACTGATGCGACAAAACTCGATTATCGAGACACTTAAGCGCTGGAAGATATGCGAGTTTGGTTGTGGAGAAAACATATGTGCGCCTGGCACTCGGGAAGCAATTGGCGGGCGAGGCGCTATTGGGGGGGGGGAGGGGGGGGGGAGCTGCTCTAGCTACAGATCCAGGCAGCCCACCCGCC
>SZWC01007475.1:41092-77115 GCA_023375785.1 Penium margaritaceum
GGGGAGGGGGGGGGGAGCTGCTCTAGCTACAGATCCAGGCAGCCCACCCGCCCAACTTGTCCATCGGACAAACTTGGATCCGGCGGCTTTCTTTCAGCACAGAACCTCGCCAAGAATTGGAGGAATCCATGAAGGCTGTGGATTGTCCTCGGTGCTGGAAGCCCACAGCTTCAACCCAGCTGTCCAGCTAACCCTCTGATTCACCAGCCCACTCTCCCAGCAAATCCATGGTCGAGGGAAAACCGGAGCCGAGTGACGTGTCCACAGGGACAGCCCGGACTCAACGCGAAAATGGCACGAAACGCTCCTCACGCCAGCAGGACGTTAGTCACAAAAACCCTTCGCCACTCTAAGCCCTTGATCCATTCATGCTGGAACGTTTTGGAGGACAAGAGCGTGAAACCTTTCTATTGCAGCAAACCATGCCACTTGAGTTGCCGCAGACGAGGTATCATAAAAACTTGAGTATTTCTTCTGCGCATCATACAGTCTACGGCAGCCATGTTGTTTAACAGGTATAGATTCGATTTTTTTTAAGATATCGCGAAACTCAGCCCGCACGGTGCAGTTGAAACGATGTCTAATCGTTATGTGCAAACATTTTGCTTCTGAACAATACAGGGAATCTTATCTCTCCCAGGCAGCGCTTCGGTGGTTGCTCCAGCTCGCGTGAGAGCTCCTTTCGAAACAAACATCCAATGGAGGGACAGAACTCTCTTTTTTACCATAGAAATACCGCAAACGGTGTCTGGAGTGGCAACACATATGTTCGCAGCTGAAAAGCAGTTCCCAGACACATCGCGAAAGGCTCCAACGTCGTCGACGGAATTTACACCCCGCGCCTACTTGGCCGCAGTCCTCTCTGGTAGGGATGGATCAGAGACAAACCAAACCACATTTCCTTCGCTCGTCTTGGCATGACAAGAATTATCCACAAGAATCGGATTTTCGCATTTCAAATATCTGTTCAAGCGTAAGCAGCCCGAGAACCGCAGAAATCCTGCGCCAGCATGCGTATCCGGTGTCCACGTGGATGGACAACAAGAAGGTTTGTGATTTGAGTAGCTGGTCAAACCTTTCATGTGGCTTTCTACTCACTGCTGCAAGGTACTCCTTGGAGAACGGTGTTCACACAACAAGGCTTTGTCGTCGAGAAACAGCTGCTGGTACAGCGGATCTTTTGCCGCAACCGCACGAACACCTTAACCCACGCGACATTCAACTTTTCGCACCAGTAACATTCAAGATAACCATCTTACTGGCGTGGCTACGAAGCCAAGCGCCGGATGTCCAATCCTTTCCATCCAGGTCATCTCAGACACCACTGAAGCGGTTACATGTGTAGAAACACTGGTGGCCGCCAAACTGGCCTTAGAGTGCCACCACTCTTTCAATCTTAAGAGAAAGATGAATGGGCTCTTCGTAGTAATTGCTTTTCACCCGTTTCAGTTTGTGGTTAATGGAGGGCATTGTACCAGACAGGCGATACACCCCAGTTTGGAGGCCCGTATTCTTCAAACCATGGAAATGGTTGTTCCAATTAAACTTCTATTTCTGAGATATTTAAATCTTTTAATTTTCTAGATGTTATGATCTTGTTGGTGTTTTTAGACACATTCTTCGGGGGGGACATTCTCACTCTTGCTACGATAATGTAAGAAAATAACTATCACGAAAATACCAATATTTATTCTTTTAATTCGTTCTTTGAAATTCATCCACTCTTTTAAACGGTTCATAAAATTTTTACATCGCTATTATACGCAGATCCTTTGGTTTCCCACGTGGGTAATCATGCACTTTGAGTCGTAGCCTTTGGGGGGGGGGGGGGGGGGGGGGGGGCACCAAAGAGCATGATTTCATGCCATTTAATCAACATCTACCCATCCTGCAGTTCTCCATTCCATAACTTCAAGCAAGCAGGGCCATATTCCACAGAGATTGAAAACGTTGTCACGAACCTTGTCAGTGTTCAAATCTCATCTATCGTAAATTTCACTATCTCTTCCTTTTTTTACAGATTTCTGTACATCTTGGCCACTGGTGTGGGAACCACGTACCTCTCTTTGATGAATCCGGGTGTTGATGTTGATATCCTTGCTAAGTGTCGAAAGTGTTGAACGCTTACCACATCAAGGTACATTATCTTTACACTTGTATTGGGACACGTTTCCTGTTAACTACTCAATCAGGTGCCATCATCTCAAATGTGTCATTCCGCTCACCTTCTCCTTTATACTCCTTCAAGCTTCCACGTGGACGACCATTGGTCTGACGGCCCCTTGCTTTGCACGCATAGTGTGGCTTCAACCAGCACAACAACATTGCACAGTTCTGTTATGCAATGCCGCCACCTGAACCCTCGCTGACCATTACACGTCAAGTAGTGCTCAAGTCACTCGAGGACAACTTCCATGATTGGCAATGGTTTTCCATAACAACGAGCGTGCATCTTGTGATCCACGTGAAGCACTAACTGTTAGTTTGTGTGGCCTCCACCCGTCACGACCGACACTGGTAGTTTACTGTTATACCCACATTCGGGGTATATGGCAGAAGAGGGCGTGACGACACGACGGGCCTCCGGACTGCACCAAGACTTCTCCAGCACCTACGACAGCGTCGGCAAGACGCGGTCGATGCGTTCCGGCAGCCATGTGGGCTTGTCAGGAGGTAGGAGAGTTTTCTCGGTGGGTTCAAACCCGCGCACCCGGTTGACTCTACCGGTGCGACGAGGAGACCCGATGGCTATTGTGGGGCTTCCGATGTTCGGAAAGCCGTCTGTGATGTCTGGACGTTGATTCCGAGATGTTTTGGCACTGCTCATGTTTTCTCGGTGGTCGAGACCCGGGCACTCGGAGAGTTGTTCCGGTGCCTCGAGGAGACCACCTTTGTTACTCTCGTGGTGTATGCAGTGTGTTCTCCCTGTTGACTCATTTGGGTTCAGCAAGGGTGACGGGGCCCGGTGCGGTTAACTGCCGGCGCCCCTGTATAAGCCCACTAGGGGCTCATTTGTCAACTCTCCTTGTTCTTTATATGCAGCGTTCCAGACTTAGCCAAATTCTTGCCGTCTTGCATCGCACTCGCACACAGAGCTCATGTTCGTTTTTGCATGGGCCTGCATACCCTAAAAATTATTTCCAATTTGGTATCAGAGCACAGGGGGGGCGTGTGAGCAGTAGAAGCAGCAGCAGTGGGCGGAACGCTAAGAGAACGCGCCACGTGGCGCCACGCCCGCAACAGCGTGAGGGAGCGCGAAGCGACTGTACGTGAACGCCACAGGGGCGGTGAGCCGCGCACAAAAGCAGCAGTAAAAGCAGTAGCAACAACAGCAGCAGCAGCAGCAGCAGCACGCGTTGGCAGCAGCAGTGTGCACGAGTAGGAGCGACGCAACAACAGCTTGCAGCCGTGGTAGCAACAGCGAGCAGAAGCAGCAGAGTCCAGCAGCAAGCAGCGACGCAGCAGTACCAGAAGCAGTAGCAGCTTTAGCAGCAGCAGCAGTCGCAGCAGCAGTAGCAACAACAGCAACGTGCAGAGCGAAAGGAAACAAACAAAAAAAAACAGAAGCAGCAGCACCAGCAGCGGCGGAAGCAGTATCAGCAACAGCAATCACAGCAGCTGCACCCGCCGCTGCAGCTACTGCTGTTGGAGGGCCTCGCAGCCCTCCTGTGAGGGCCCCTGCCCCCTCGAAGGGGCCCCCTCCTCCCCCGTCAGGGGAGGTCTTCAAGGGGGGGGAGCCCTTCGACCCCTTTAGCTCCCCCCTTCCCCTCCTTAAGAGGGGGCCCTCGGAGGGCCCCGTCGTGCCCCTCCGAGGGGCCCCTCGGAGGGGCCCGTCGGCCCCGTCGGCCCACCGACGGAGGGGCCGACGGTGGAGAGGGGCGGACCCCCCCCTCCCTCGGCGGCCACTCGCTCACTTGCTCACTCGCTCGCTCAGCGAGCGAGCGAGCGAGCGTGTACGGGGAGAGTCGGACAGGCCGGAGTTGTCAAAGTGTACCACACATAGTGACATTATTTGGTCATGGTCAGCGACTTATGCCTACATTGGTTGGTCATCGTGCATGGCAAACAGACCGTGCCATAACATTCTTAAGGTCCTTGTGCTTGTTAGTTGATACCTGGTGTCCCCAAAGCATTGTTTTCCCCTCTGACAATTTGTGACTTGTATTATGAGTTGTCAACGTTGACCACACACAACGGAATGTTTTTGGTGAAAGGCACTACATATGCCTACTTTTCTCTGTTCGCCCACCTGAGGGGCAATCGAGAAAAAGGGGGGGGGCGAGTAACAAAAACTACAAAAAGGGGTACGTCTGAAAAAGATTGAAAAGAGAAAAAAAAAAAGAGGGGGTGTTGGTTTGTGTGGCTTCCACCCGTCACGACCGACACTGCTAGTTTACCGATATACCCACATTCGAGGTATATGGCAGAGGAGGGCGTGACGACGCGACGGGCTTCCGGACTACACCGAGACTTCTCCAGCACCTACGACAGCGCCGGGGAGACGCGGTCGATGCGTTCCGGCAGCCATGTGGGCTTGTCAGTAGGCAGGAGAGTTTTCTCGGTGGGTTCAGACCTGCGCACCCGGTTGACTGTACCGGTGCGACGAGGAGACCCGATGGCTATTGTGGGGCTTCCGATGTTCGGAAAGCCGTGTGTGATGTCTGGACGCTGATTCTGAGATTTTCTGGCACTGTTCCGATTTTCTCAGTGGTCGAGACCCGGGTACTCGGAGAGCTGTTCCGGTGCCTCGAGGAGACCACCGTTATTGTTATCGTGGTGTACGCAGTGTGTTCTCCCCGCTGACCTGTTTCGGCTCAGCGGGGGTGACGGGGCCCGGTGCGGCTAGCTGCCGGCGCCCCTACTTAAGCCCGCTAGGGGCTCAGTTGTAATTCCTCCTTGCTCTTTATATTCAGCGTTCCAGACTTAGCCAAATTTTTGCCGTCTTGCATCGCACTCACACACAGAGCTCATGTTCGTTCTTGCATGGGCCTGCATGCCCTTAAATTGTTTCCAATTGGGGGTGGCCTATGGCAAGAAAGAGAAGAAGAAGAAAAAAAAGGGGGGCTGAGGGCTAATGAAACACACAAAAAAAAAGAGGTACTCTTCCAACTACCGCAGTCGTAGCAGCCGCAGCTTCATATGCGCAATAACAGCATCAGGCGGTGGAGTGTTGTCGACTACTTAGTGCGGCGGCTGCGTGAGAGCCTGCACTTTTGCCTTCAGAGCCGACAGCGGACTGTCGTCGACTGCGATCTCCACTTCGACACGTGTCACGGACCGGCGTCTCCCTGGGGCCCGTGGATTGGTGCGCGTAGTGTACTCCGAGGTATCGACGCCGGATTCGAGTCTTTCCATCTCCGAGGGTTGGGTCGCTTACATCTTGGAGCAGCAGCCACACCTGTAATCGCCACCCCTTCTCGTCTTGGAGCCGTCTTTGCTCAATTAGTGGCAGCAGCATTAGTGGCCGCAGTTTGTCAGACTCTAGTCCCCGGGCGTGTTGTGGTAGTGCAACTCGTCCCGTCTAGTCACGTTTGCTGACCCGGACGCCGTGACCTGCAGGAGTCACATCACATACTGGCCTCATTCTCTCTCGTGGCTTGGTGTTTACCACCGGGAGTAGGTACCCTCGGTACCTGTCCATCGTCCAGCGCACGAGTTGAGTGCGCGGACATCTGAGCAGGCGCCCCGCGCGTTCGCCTGCTACTACTATGGTGATGGACGTCATGGTTGGCGTCACTGTTGGACGCGCCCTCCCGGCTGGCATCCACCTTGGCTACAGCCTCGTCCGAGCCTGCGTCCTCCACAACAGACGGATCTGCCACCGTTGTTGGATCCCCTAACTGGACCTCTGGCGAGCATATTCGCTGAGATCCACGGCCTCCGACAGATAGTGCAGCGGCTTTGTGACCTCGTCGTCACTGAGCGTGCTTCTGCTACTCGTTTGTCGATGGCGTCTTCGATCACATCTCCTCCATCCTCTCCTCCTTCCTCATCCGATAGTCTACCTTCAGCTCTATCTGCCAGCGAGTACCAGGCTGCCACCATCCTTTCAATCCTCCATTGTACTACGACCACAACGCCATCTCACGATGCCGTGTCTTCTTCCAGTCTTTCCAGTCGAGTGACTCCACGACGTCGGCGTCAGCGCTCCGCACGACGTGCTCGTGCCGGTTTTGATACATCCTCCACCTCCTTGGCCTCCGTTGCTGTACCTGTCGAGGGGGAGTGTGGTCACCGGAGATTGCCTGATGTGACCGTAGCGACACGATCCACACTCGCGCCGGGCCGTACTACCCGAGCGTCAGCTCAAGCAGATTCAGACGATAAGGAGACAGCACATGGCATTGAGTCTGACGCCGACATGGCGTTCATGGTTAAGAGTTGCCTTTCATCGTCCAGGTTGGATCGAGATCTTCCACAGCAGTAGGTGACACCAGGAGGAGCGTAGACACGGCATCCTTGGACGGTGCCACTCGCGGCTCCGACCGCTGGAGGCCCAGGGGTGGCACAGGAGTCTCCTACGGATCGAGATGAATCCATCATACTTTTGGGGGAGAGCGTGCAGCAGACTCACACCAGTCTGGCGGATGTTGGGGTGCTTGGGATGTGCATGTCATTGAGGTCGACATCTACGTTGGGACTGCAGTCGGACATTTTAGAGCAGCGGGTTGCATAAGGAGGAGTGCACATCCCGCGTGCCTTGGCGGTGCCACTTACGACTCCGACCAGTAGCGGCCTGGCGGCTGCAAAGGAGTCCCGCGAGGATCGGAATGCCCCATACGGACCTCCGGGGGCGTTGGCACAAGAGATTCACACTGGTACGACAGCAGTCGTAGTGCATGAGCAGAGTCGGCCAGTTGGTCTTTTGGAGGTTGAGACATTCTTGAGAGCAACAGTTATGAGAGATGTCATTGGGATACGTGCTACAACAGACTCAGCCGGTTTCACCGTGTCATCTACGCTACCTGAGCACCAGCTTCCGCGTCAGGAGTCACCCATGTTCCCTGAGTCTACGTCCCGTACACAGGACGGAGCACCGACACACATGACGGAGTTGGATGGAGGTCTACACTCCATTATTGAGCAGGTGGCAGCGACCAGCCTTCCCGGCGAGACAGTGCGTGAGCGCCACCTGTGCTTGTTGGTCGCCTTGATGGACATTGTCGAGCCAGAGCCCTTCACACCTGCGTCCACTACCGTGGCAGTTGAGGACAGTGGTGCAGATCCCTACACGCAGATGGAGTCACCTCGCCAGTAGGAGCTGAGTTCTGCCCCCTCGGTTTCACCTATTGGTGACCCTACCAATCACATCGACGCCGAGAGTGGTAGTACCTGCACGGATGACGTTTCCACATGCTTTACGGACTCTGACGACTCCTTCTTCTCCTTCTCCTTCTCTCTCGGCATGAGACCGCTCTTTCCTTGCATGACCGACATGAGCTGTGACGCGGATGCGACACCTGCAGCTACATTCGATGTTCCAGCATCTCAGCACATTGCGAGCTTGGTTGACCCCAAGGAGGATGCATCAGCACCAGTTCCATCGTCTTCAGCAGCAGAGATGCAGATGGCGCTAAACTCACGAGTTGTGTAGTCTGGCTGTGCAGCATCGAGTGAGGCAGAGTTTATTCCACACCAGGTCGACATAGGCAACCTCGAAATCTCCGAGGTAGATTATGCTGACCTGTAGGAGCGTGTAGTCATGCTAGAGCGGGAGATGATGGCAGTGCGTGAGCGATTCTCAGAGGAGGACAGCATCACTGCTACCCGTAGGAGCCTTCCGCCAGTAGCATCTGGTACACCTATACCCGGGAAGGATCTTGTACGAACTCCGAGTATGACGTCCGTTGGAGACACTGTCATAGGAGAGGTGAGCGTGCCTTCGGCTTTCGCCATCTTGGCTCCTCTCGACCCATCATCGCTCCTCCTTCTTCTTCTACTGCCGTCACGCACCTTCATCCACCCGACTCACCTACCCCATCTTCATCTTCATCCATGAGTGGGGATCTTGTTCGTTGCTCCAGCTCTCCTCTTATGGCAGTACACCCTTGTGTCTCAGGGTGTGCTATCCCGTATCAGAGACCAGCTCCACCACTTCATCCACGCACGCGTGCTGCTCGCCCATTCCCGTTCCTCCGGCGTACACAGATGCATCACGGCAGTGCAAAGGCAGGAGAGACTGTGAGTTGGGACCCTTGGCAATCAAGCGAGTACTGGTATACCCCAGGTGATGCAGATTCACGTGAGTTGTAGGAGGAGACACCACTTCGTCTTTGAGGGAGGGAGTCGACTCGCACGTGACAGGGAGAGATATCTCTACATGATGGACACACCACAGGAGTGATCGCCCAGGATCTGTTCAGCTACGACATCAGCATCTCCATCGAGGAGATCGCTGTCAGGTTCATAAGCCCAGGGGGAGTGTTGTGTGGACCTTGACCTGACGCGACGCCATGGGAGATGCCTGGCGAGGTCCATGCTCTGTTGTGAGCATTCACAACATCCCGCATGTGCCTCACACTACGTGCCTGCACAGCTGCATATAGATGGTAGCACACTGTTGGTCGAGACCCGCACACTTGGTGCATTGTACCACTGTCACGAGGAGACCATGTGATCGTGTGTCTTAGTGTGTCGCTTTACTCTGTGTGGCATGTGCATGCAAGCTATTGGTCGAGACCCGAACACGTGGTGCGGTGCACCCGTGTTACGAGGATATCCTCCCTTGATCCTGTGTTAGGGTGATGATAATATTCAGTTGGATTGCTCGTAGTGGTCGAGTCCCGGACCCTGGTACCGCCAGTGTCACGAGGAGACCATCTTGTCCTCTCACATGTGTATGATGTGCATTACACTTGTTTGTGTGCGCGTGCATCACTCCTCTCATGGTCAAGACCCAGACACTTGGTGGGCTGTGCCAGTGTCCAGGGAGACCCTAGATGGATAGCAAACGAGTGTGTGTGTGTGTGTGTGTGTGTGTGTTTGTGCGAGTTGACTCATGCATGTTATGGCTTGCCATGCAGTGTTGTTCCATACCTTCGCTCGTTCGTTCTGGCGTGGATGGCTATGTCAGCCAAGGGCAGTGTTGGTTTGTGTGGCTTCCACCCGTCACGACCGACACTACTAGTTTACCGATATACCCACATTCGGGTTATATGGCAGAGGAGGGCGTGACGACACGACGGGCCTCCGGACTACAACGAGACTTCTCCAGCACCTACGACAGCGCCAGCGAGACGCGGTCGATGCATTCCGGCAGCCATGTGGGCTTGTCAGAAGGTAGGAGAGTTTTCTTGGTGGGTTCAGACCCGCGCATCCGGTGGACTGTACTGGTGCGACGAGGAGACCCGATGGCTATTGTGTGGCTTCCGATGTTCGGAAAGCCGTCTGTGATATCTGGACGTTGATTCCGAGATGTGTTGGCACTGCTCATATTTTATCGGTGGTCGAGACCCCGCCACTCGGAGAGTTGTTCCGGTGCCTTGAGGAGACCACCTTTGTTACTCTCGTGGTGTATGCAGTGTGTTCTCCCTGTTGACTCATTTGGGTTCAGCAGGGGTGACGGGGCCCGGTGCGTTTAGCTGCCGGCGCCCCTATATAAGCCCGCTAGGGGCTCATTTGTAAACTCTCCTTGTTCTTTATATGCAGCGTTCCAGACTTAGCCAAGTTCTTGCCGTCTTGCATCGCACTCGCACACAGAGCTCATGTTTGTTTTTGCATGGGCCTGCATGCCCTAAAAATTATTTCCAAATCTAACATCAGCGTATGGATCCTCGATGGCATTGAATCCTTGGATTCGTCAATGTCTTCCGTGAAGAATCAGTTGGCCACGACAAAACCCTCGCCATAAGTTTTCCCCTTGACTGAAACATTGAAACACTGTGGGGGCCAGCTGTTCGCGTGCACAACTCATTGACGTGCGTTGTAAAAATTGGCAATGTAAAACCTCAATAACCAGCTTCTCTGACAACCCAGGGACAGTGCGTCAGGAGCGCCAACCACCCATAAGCCAAGAGGTAGTGCTCAATTCAACTAAACTCAACTGTAGCCTACGGGGCATTCTTTCAGTTAGAGAGTTATCGAGTACTTTGGGCACTCGAAGCTCAAGATTTGAGGAGCTACGACCGCGAAAAAGTACAGTAGGTAAGAGTCCTTTCAATTATGGCCTAAGAAATGATCACTGGTCGGGTTTGATGCGAAGAGAGTGCCACGACGCAAAATCCATTACGTCACTCCTCCTCCAGTCTTTGATTGGCGCTATGGTCCTATTCCAGCATGGCAATGTTGCATGGAACGATTAGGCTTGTAATTGTTGTTTTACTTCCATGCCATGTGACGACCCTCTCCACATGTGGCCTGGTTCGTCTCAGCCAAAATGGTCGAGGTGACCATTTGCGCTTGTGGACAACTACTCCGAGGGCCTTCGTTTTGGTCCCACGATTAGTTGCAAAAGATCCTAGAGCTATTACGTTGGCATCAGTGGTAGTTTACGCAAGTTATCGTTGAAATCCGTTATGACTGTCCGTGGGATTGAGCTATCAGGCGACATCGTTTGCCAGCCATGATTTAGATTGGTGTTTTCTTGACTCCACGTACGAATGCCGCCCGCCTTCAAACGCACCCTGGTCGAGCGACAAAACGCTCAAGTCAAGCTAACTTCTTGGTCGGGAGTGCAAGCAAGAAATATTGGCTATTCGGTATGGGCAAACGCCGCCCGACCGGCATCTGTTTTTCCTTTCACAGCTTGATCCAGGGATCGAGGACCGGTCGGTTAATAGGCGGGCCGATAGCCATCACCGTCCCATCGGTTGCCTCCCAAATGGGAACGGGAGAGGGGGGTGGGACCCCATTCTCCTCCCTCACACATCAGGCAGCGACTACGCCAGAGAGGGGGAGAGGGAGAGACAAGTCCCTCTCCCTCCCTTATCACGCACCGACGGTGTCCGAGGGGGGGGAGGGAATGATATCCCCTCAAGCGCAAGCAGTGTTGTGGAGGGAGAGGGGAAGATCGTCCATCTTCCCTCCCCTCCCTTAAAGCATAGAAAATGCAATGTGAGGGGGAGAGGGGGCGATGCCTCTGCCTCCCTCGCCTTTGGCACACACAGAGCCAAAGAGGGATAAAAGGGGTGGCATTACCATCGCCCCCATAAGCCACCGGATGCGTCAGAGAAGAAGAGAGGGTGGTATCCCCCCCCCCCTCGGCTCCCCTCTCAAGCATCGACAGCGCAATGGAGTGAGCATATGTGGTTAGCCCACCTCCCTCGCCTCTCTTGTGTTGACGCAGCCAATTGGACAGGGGACGAAGATCCCCTCCTCTCTCATCTCTACTTTGCCGAAGACGCTATATTGGGAGAGGGGACAATGACCCACATCCTCCCTTGCATCTCGAGTGCTGGCGGCGCCAGAGAGTGAGGGGGGACGGTGACACCCGCCTTCTTCACCGCTTAGGCGCCAATGGCACCAAAGAGGTGGGGGGGGGGGGGGGCGGCGATTATCCTCCTCCCTTGCCTCTGGGGCGTTGAAGACGCAAGAGAGGGAGGGGGATGGCAGACGGGTGCCAAAGAGGAGGAGTCCCTCAACCCTCCTCTCAAGGGGAAGGGAAGCTTTTAGGGCATTTCCCTCTCCCCACGGTGCAGATGTCCAGGTAGAAATGAGGGCATGCATCCACTTTCGCGGTCTTGAGCCTGCCGATGGATTTAAACATGCTAACCTCCTTGACGTGCGTGGGTGGCATAGTCAGAAGTACGTGAAAGTTGTTGCGGTGGGTGATGGATATGAGTTTGGTAGATGGTATTTGTTCTCTTCCACTGGGCCTCAAGGCTGTCTGACGCAAATCGAGATAACGTCTCTGCTTGAACCCATTATTGAATGCCGGAAAGTGCGGCATGTAGCTCCGATTGGGCTCTTGAATTGGGAAGGCCTCAATAATTTCTTTTATAACGTTCTCTTCCTTGTGGAAAAAGGGGAAGACAGACAGTTTTCCCGACAAACCACCAGGTGACGCGGGGAAAGATCCAAGCATTGAAAGAAAAAAAGGGAGGCACTTGCTGTGCCAAAGCATTGTTTCATTTTCCATGAATCATCATGTTAAGGAACTACATATCAGCCATGTTTTACAATATTTCAACATTGAAAACGTTTTCTGTCGAACCCGAGTGCGTGGTCAAGTTTATCATGGGTTTCGGTGCAAACATTTCAAAACATTGGTTGAGCTCTTCCAAAAAACAGCAATCCTAGTTTCACTGTTATCTTTTGTTCCAAAGCACAAAAGAAGGAGGAAGACCATCAGTTTTCCATCACCTAATTGGGATTCACACGGACATGCTTCAATGCATGAATTTTAGCACCGACAGTGCCTAGGGTTGTGTGTATTAACCTTCAAGTCCGGATAATGTGCGAGAAAACTTGGAGGGGTTGATCGCTGTGAAAGCCATGCCATGGCTCAATACAGATTGTACATGCGCTAAACAGCTTTGTTCATGTAAAACGACGACTACAACATGCACTGGGCTAAAATACCAAAGCGATGACGTGCATCGAGATGGAATCTCAAAGAAAACCAAGAAAGCACCAAACGTGCTACCACATGTAAACCGATTAAGCCATTCATCGTAAGAACGGGAAATGTACGGACATTACAAAACAAGTGCCGATTGCAAGGTTACACGAGCGTTGCCAACATCGTCGACGCAAGTGCTCACTGCGTAACGAGAAAGAGCAAAAGTGTTGGTTATAAAAAGCTCGTCGGTGAAAAGGTGCCGGTTGCACTTAAATCATGACCCCCGAAAGCATCCCTAATGCTAGTGCCGAATGCACTACATGTGGTACACGTATGTATGACCGGAATGAATGCCTACTGTGTATCCGCGTGGATATCCATTGCACCAAGGATGCTAGGTGAGCCATCTGTGAGTAGATATTGACAAAACAAGAATGCGAGTGCCGATCGTACTCAACATACACGAGATGGTGGAAATCCACACAAGATGGTCAAATGACAAGTGCCGATTGCACCTGGAACATGACCAACATGGAAAATTCAATCGTAGCATTCACGGAGTGCCGGACGCACAATAACCATGTTGTTGGATACATGGGCAATGAGTGCTTTGATTGAAACGATGGCACGAGTGCCGGATGCAGTGCTGTCATGGACACCGCTTACACCATTGATAAAAGCCATGGGTTGTACCTTCGTCACGAGTGCCGACTGCACCACTGATACGAGTGTCAAACGTACTACAACCATAGATCGCGACTGGACTAGATATGCTAGTATCGATGGTACAACACATGTAAGTAGATACCAACTGTATCGTTAACTTGGGCATGATCGCAACCAGTTGCATCCACCAAAAAGAACCGATCAACAATTTACACTGTCGTGCCAACTTGCAATAGGCCACCAGATGAAATCATATAGTCTATGTGGGGTGTGTTTCTATGGGTAAGTGCGTCGAGCACGTTGATTGAAGCGTCAACAACACGTTGGTTGATGCTCGCAAAGCATTGCGATGGAGTCAAAGATGGTCATACTATTGGATTGTTTAAACGCAGGATCGGTAGGCATGTCTGGAGACAACCACGGGCGGCTGTGGTGATGATACATATGCCCAAATGGTGTAACAAGAATAGAGCGATCTCGTTCACCACGGGCAGTGACGACCGTTGTAAGTTAGAAACTTCGTCCTGCTGATGGTAGTTTAGAAAGGTATGCATGAGAGAGGTACAACCCACCTTTTAAACGGATGTATCACATGTGTGATGGGGAGGATTTCCTCACATATGGAGCATGCTAAAGGTGGATGAACTCCTCTGTATCCATTGATGGAACGTGTTGCAAAAGCCAAGTTGCTCGAGCACCGGTTCCAAAGCATGCACAGCACGAATGACCATATGAGGTCGTAGCGCACGAGAAAGTGCTAGCCACAATCCCCCTCTCCATGGGTCAAGGTATGCAACTCATACCATGGTACATCAGCCATGTAAAACTGGGTCATGGCATGCGTGGGAAACGTGCATGGCATGCACAAAAGCCTTACCCACTAACCATAGGTGCGTTGGTCATGATATCAAGTCATGAATAATTTGGATGGAAGAATGATTACAACGGTTTTGTGACATTTTAACAAGCTCATGATGTCAGGCTATGTTTTCAATGAAGACTGTGACACCATTTCACCAAACACGTAGTTCGGTGGGTGCAACATGCGTTGTACAATAGTCGCACATCCCATTGCCACGAAGTTCAAAGGAAAATGCGATCATTTTATGACTAAGCTCGGGTCATAATTATGTCATGAGACGTGAAACAAACCTGGTGTTTTACCACGCCAACTTCAATCGTAAAGGGCTGGCATTGCGCTGCCTGTGCACAATGTGTGTTGGATGCACCATAATCTTTTAGAGGTTTTGTGCGTCATTAGCCATGGCTGATGAAAATATTGGTCAGTGATTGAACGTGTCAAGGACGATACAGGTGAGCGAATTCTCAATGGCAAAACCATTGACTCCCTCTCACTCACCAAGTGATGGATACAATTTGTGGTACCCGACCAATACCAACAATGAAAAGGTACACGAGTGTACCGACACCTCTCTCCAAAAGATAACGATAGTTGTTAGTGGGTGTCGTGAATGCGCCAAAGAGGGGTGGGACTCTTCTATGCATCCCCAATGGCCGCATTGTGTTGGTCGAAGGCTACATGAGTCACTCTCTGGCGTATGACGAGATCGATTAGATTTCAAATGCGAATAGATTTGAAGGGGAAAATTCCACTCTGTCATCACTCAATTATTGAGGATGTCATGGACATGGACAGAAAAAGGTGCATGAACTGATGTCTGTGACATTGGTTCACCTACAGTTTAGTGAAAATTCCGTTTCAAAGAAAACGAGCCACACTCCTTTTCTATGTATGGAGTTCTAGAGTACGATGATAATCTCTTCGTTTTCTACAAGCTAACTACGACATAGTTGGGATCACAAAGAGGTAATGGTCTTGTGTCTAAAGCCTATGACTGTGGAAACAAGGTGTAAGCTGATAGCTTTATGATAAGAGTGTGTTAGCATCCACACATTGCTGGTCCGACCGACCACGTAACGAGTCGTAATCAACACTGAAACAGTGTAACGACCAGTGTGTTGTAACCAAATGTTGATTGTGAAAGGACTCCTCGAGATGGGCCTTGCAAAATTATGTTTTTCATCAGATTAAGAAATGCCTCAAAGTCGATGGCATCGCGACACGGTACACTATCGTGTACGTCACGCTCTTCAAGCACCATGTGGATGGATTCCGATCATGCCAACAATATGGTATAACACTGCCTGTGTGATAACGTGCAAAAAAAATCCAACATCCAAGGTGTTGTAACAACAACAATCCTTGAGAGAGACCAGAATAACCATAGTGTAGCCAGACCATGCTTTAAACCATGTTTCGCTGACTCGAAAGGTCATGGTGAAGTGAATTAAGTCCCTTGGTATTGGGGATGGTTTGATTTGCGTGCATTGCCAAAATACAAGTACAACAGGTATGTGGATGTTGTTGTGGTGACATCCAGCATTGTGGTGGTTTGTCACGTGTCTTCAATGAGGGTGAACCCTCTTCAAGTGCCTCAAAACAGGCATACAAAAGAAACTCTATTGAGAAAAAGCACCAAAAATACACAATAGAAGACATTGAAGCAACACAGATTGTTGTAACTTGGCACACACGATCCGTTGACATATTATTGAATAGAACACTTGCAGGAGATTACATTGCAAGAACATTTAAGAACTAGTTGTTGTAGGATGACCAGATTCTATACGGAAGTGTTTGATTATAATCACATGGAATTCATACTCAAAAGGTGTTCTTCCAATTCGTTATGCAATGCTTGTGATCATGGCACACCTGTTTGGTGAATACCGTACGATGAACACTTTGTTTGTGGATAGAATCCATGGTCGTTGAGATTGGAAATCTCAGCTATCCTAGTTCAAAAGCAGTGTGCTTTTGACATGAACGTGAGCGGCAGCCTCCGACACCCATTTCACACAGAAACTAGGGGATGATGGTTGAAACAAATATCACCTAGTTTGGAGCATTGCCGTGTCCAATGATGGGGATTGACAGCAATTACGCATGCCATGCGTCCAATGCTGCCTCCAGTAAGGATGAGTGTAATGTTTGAACGAAAGAAATAGGTGTGCTCAACGACATTTTTTTGGAATCTTGGTACCTCCCAAACAAAAGAAAGAGCTAGCATGCACGTTGCATGGCTTAGTGAAGCTTGGTTGAGTTTAGCCAACCAACCCACAGGTGCTGAAAGAGGTACAGTAGACCTGTTCGTGGTCATGAACACATGGTTGCAGATTGAGAGGACTGATGTCCGCATCTTGGATTGCACGTATTGACAATGCTGTGTGGAGGTACCATCTGGACAACAACCCCTTGGAAAAGATCATGTCCGAGCAACATGGGAAAGTGTTGCGTGGACATGAACAGTTTGGGAGGAATGCCCGGTTAATTGGCCGTAGGGACCCTCCTTGCAAAGGGGGAGGAGGCGTCACCACAACAGCTTGCTGAAGATGTACCACACGCGATGTAGTCAGATTCATCCTATGTATCCTCTTCTAAAATGACAAGACGTTCTTGACAATGTACGACCCAGGGGGCACCGACCACGCCATTGATACACATGTATGACAAGTCTTCTCCACCAACACTTGTGAAGAACGTAGGAATACTGTATATTTCTCATCTTTGCAAGAGCCAAGGGATCGCGCGATCAACACTGGATCTTGCACGTGCACGAAGACAATCACAAAAACCACAAGGGTGCGGTTGACCGTGCACGAACATGACGCAAATGTGTTGCGGATGTGAGGAGTTCACACACGTGGTATATTTTGCGCTTCTTGCATTGTTGCATGGTTTGTATCACAAAGAATGCGATGATCAGACACCCGCGAGCAGAGACCAACCGGGATCGTTTGAAGCAAAGGGAGAGGAATGTAGCGTACGGGCCTTTTTTAGGTCAAGAATGGCCCTGCAATAATCATATGGATCTTCGGGCACTCATGGCTCAAGCTTTGAGAAGACAAGAGCCTGAAAAAAATCTAATGGGCTAGAGTCTGCTTTGTTTATATCCTAGAGAATAATACTTGGTCAGATTTGCGGTGAAAGGAGTACATTGATGAAAAATCCACCGCGTCACTCCCTCTCCACTCCTAGATTGGCGTTGGGGTCTTGTCCCGGTGTGGCAATGCCACGTGGAATGGTTAGGCTTAGGATTGGTGTTTTGCTTCCACACCCTATGACGACCCTGTCCATTTGTAGCACGGTTCGTCTCACCCAAAGTGGCTGAGGCGACCATTCGCCCACGCTCCTTGGACAACAATTCCGAGGGCCTACGTTTTGGTTCCACAGCTAGTTGAAAAACAGCCCAGGGATGTTACATCAACTAATCTCATACAAATGTGACACATATGACTTGTCCTCCCACGGGGTGGGACCCGGGCCATGCACGTGGTTGGAAGTTTGGGAGGTGTATGTAACCGAACTTTGGGTTGACTTTGACCTTGGGTCCTCTCCTTCGGAGGACACTGTCCACATATTGTGTTACACCTTAATGGAAAAGCAAAACCACTGTGAAAGTTCGGCAAATACATTCAAACTAATTACACCCACGGTCTTGCATCATTGTCATCGTCTGTAGTACACCTTGAGCGAGTTGACCCTACGTGTCAGATCTTGCTCATCCCATTTCATTTGGACAAAATCGCGTATGCAATCTTCATCCACTTCAGCAATTCGAGCATGAAAACCACCTGTAAAATCTATGTGAAGTGCATTTGACGAGTTAACACCTTATCATATAGTTGGAAAAGATCCTACGCTAGTCTCGACAAGACTATATTCTGCTGCCACATGCACTTGGACTGAATTGCATACAAAACATCATCCACAATAGGTTCCCTGGCAGCCACCACAATACTGTTGCGTGAGGGAACTCTTGTATCCAATAATCGGCACCATGATTGCATGTGAAATGTAGTATATACTCAGCTAACAACAAGAAAGAGGCCTGGTCAAAGGCCTCCCCCACACAAATACGAGGCCCCACCTTCACCAAGCTTGTAACCCAGATTACTTGCCACAAGAGATCCACTATTCTGTGGTATGTGGAGTATTATCGACGAGACGATCCACATGGTTGATGGTCCCAAATACAGGAGTCGTTGTTGTTTCTTGAAAGTTATACCACACCAAAAGACACATGCCATAAACATAGTCATGCAGTAGAAGTTGGCTAGTAAACTCGTAAAGCAGAGGTATGGTTGCCTGAACTATGACAGATCCTACTCTACACAATACAGTCGCCCAGTGCTGCTTGGGAGACAAGTGACGGTGGCTGCTCTCCATAGTGGTGGCCATGCGCTGCTAATGCACCGGATGATCCACAAGAAGTGAACGGAGCCAAGCGTCTCAACACCATGCAACTTCCACTCTATCACCCAACTCTGGTTGTCTTATATGTCCACCGAGTCTGTCCTTGACACAAGCATGTTTGCAAGTCACGAAGTCATTGGAAAGATTATCGAGACACTGCGCGTGTATGTCACTACACTCCCCAATGACCTACGAGCACTGGTGTACGAATGTGCACAGGGGCCATGCATCCAAATTACAAAAAACAAGTCATGCTCCCTTGTACCCTTGTGCTCCCACAGTCCCACGAATTCACGTTGGTCGTAGTTGGATACTATGAACCACGTTACACAAATGGCAATGTCTACGTGCATCTGGTACAGGGATAGGGATAATTGGGCCTGCATATTCACGGCAAAGGTAATGCATCACTGTGTGGCGGTGGGATGAACACGAGTGACCTAGTAGCACAAAGAAAGGTAGTTCTGTCTACATCTACATCAAGCGTATCTCCTTCATCTGGTTGTGCAGGATCGTTGGTGTGGAGGTATTGGACATGCTGGACAAGAGGTCCACAGAGCACTTGGAAAACATCTACACATAGGTTGCATGATGTACATGTAAGACGGCATGGTTGTGGCCCTACTCACTGTCCACGTCCATATTAAACTCCACAAATCCAAGATCTTCCATCTTGTACATGGTCTACAGTAAATCCTCCACTCACCGGACAACCCCGAGGTCAAGCAAAGCGGTGATCAAATTATCAACAAAGGCGAGTACGGTGGCAAGAATGTTGCTCACTATGATGAAGAGGCTAGCCTATGCGATGATGCATACCATAATACCTCTCAAGAGTGTTCGACAGATCTCGTTCTATTCCAGGTATGAATGAATGTTCGAGGACGTGGAGGGCCTTTAGCATCGCGAGACACGATAAACGCCATCATTAAGGCCAAGGGACTAGACCATGTAGAGCTTCTCATTATCGTGAGTGCATTGAAATAAGGCATTGCTCGTGTCCATAGGGAGGAGCTACCGGCCATGCTATGCGACCACGCTAAAGATCATGTTATCATTAGCCAATCGGCATGGAGAACTTTGGTCAAATTCAACTCGTGGTACCTTTGCAAATCCCTTGGATGCAAGCCCGACTTTGTACATGTCCAGCGTGTTGCATGGCCTCCACTCGCGGTGTAAGGCCCACTTTGTTGTAATGGCTTTGCAGCCCGTGGGTAAGTCGACTGGCTTGTACCATCATGCTAATCAATGGTATTCTGTTCCTCTATTTTGTGTCCCACCAAGCAGTTTCAGCTTTGGCCCTAGCCTCGCATAGGCTCCATTGATTAGCCACCTATAGAGATGGCATGGCTAACAAACGAACGGTACATAGGCCCACTGGAACAAGAGACAACGAGACAAAGAAATCATGGCAGTGCTTTTGAGAAACCATAGCACAGATACATATGGATCAATGATGAAGGTCCGATTTGACAACAAGGGCATTTAGGTACAAGGCATTTTTCCATGGGTCCTCGGTGACTGCAAAGCACAAAGGGGACTTGACATAGGGGATAGTGGCTGAGGGTAGCTGGCCGATGGCAGGACGTGAGGTTGATGGTGGTGCTAGGGTGTGTAGACAAAGAAAACCACTATGAGTGTGTGACTAGGTCGGAAGCACAATAGCAAAGTGAACCCGCTGGGCTCAAGGAGGCAAAGACAAGATAGGTCGCTCTACCCGAGTGACCAAATAAAGGGTGAGAGGGTTACTGAACCTTTTGAATAAGCTAGCGACTGGTGTAACTCACTCGGTTGCCTTGGTAGCAGAGTGAACCACCAGAGAAGTGGACTCCATTGCATGGTCGGTAGATTCGGTGGCCAGGGAGGTGAACTGGGATGTGTGGCCTGTGGAGTCAAAAGTTAGAAGAACACACTGAGGTGGAGGCTCTTGTTGTTGGCAATGCCATGTCTGTGCATAAGATTTTAGGAGGCTGGTGGCGTAGGCAATGCGTTAGAACGAACGAATCTCCACACTAATGGACGGGGAGCAATCTTGCATGCCAGCTCATAACCTCCTCCACACAAAGAGTGCAAGCACATAGAGGAGGGAGGTAGGACTGGAAATCCTCCCTGAAGAACAAGGTATAACATGGCTCAATGATGTAGTGCCGGACATGGTCCAAGGACCGCTAAGCCTTCCATTGATGAGACACCCCAAGAAAGGTGTGCAGACAACCATGGGAAGCCTACTTGTTGTTCCGTTGGTCCTAAGGGAGACAAACTCAACCCCATAAATGGGCACGATAGAGATATGTACGGTGTCCACGTCAATGTTTTCAGGGAGTGAATGGACAAGGAAAGGGAACATTGGGGGTTTTGTTTTGGACCCAAGACATGTATGAAATGCTCTGGAAGAAGATATGTCAGAAAGACCAGACTTAATGCACAATGTGTAGTATGTTGGCCATTATTCACTTTTAGCTCATAGACACTGTTTTGCTCGGGAGTGTAGGACGTAGCGGCCTCATGCATGATGCTTGGTCTCTTGAGAGAGGCATCTGCCAGCCCCGTGGACTCACCAAATCAGTCAAAACATAACTGGAAAAGGGAAAAACCACATTTGCACTTGTCAAACGAGAGCAACTCACTGATAACAGCAACTGTATCACTATTGTACCAGAGACAAAACACCCACCAAAAGTGAGAGTAGTCATTAGAGAGGGTGAGGGTGCAGTGACCACGATGCACAAAAAACTTGACTGGTGAGGAACCCATGAGATCTGAATGGATCAGCTTGAGTAAGTGAGAGGCTTGGGCAGAGGAGACAGGATACGGTTATCTATGCACCTTATCAAGAGCACGATATGCATACTTCATTTTGCATGGCGACTAAATGGTAACACGGTAAAGGCCAAATGCATGTTGTGTGTGGAGCATGCGATAAATGATACAGTTATGTGTGTGAGCAAGGTTAATTATTACATGGAGACAGTGCGCTTGTGCTTGGGGATATACAACCAACTCAAGGAGAGGGAGGATAGACAATTTATGTTCCACAACTTGTTAAGTCACTACATGCAGCCTCACAAGACGAGACAAATGAAGAGTAATCGTGATGATGCTATAGAAGTGCAGAACGTCCATGCTTATGTGATGAAGAGTAGTGACGGGTAGATGGCTAGACTCAAGGCTGGGTACATATGTCACATATGTGACGTGGATGCTGCGAGACGGACCTTGAAAGCGGACATCACCAGTGGTACAAGTAGGAAGCACCTCACCACATCAATTCTATACACTTTGGGCATTACCAAATGGACCAAGCATACAAATTGCATGACGATGTGACATCATGTGATGTGTAACACAAGGGTTGATGATTAAAGTGCCATTAAGGTCACATACAGATGCTAGTATGTTGCGACTGAAACCTGAATTGACAGCTTAGACAATCTTTGAATGCAAAGTATGTTTGGCAGTGATCAAGACAGTCAAAATCATGGAGGATGGCAATAGAAACACATTGATTACCCATAACAGGGTCCATGAGAAGAGTAGTCTCTGTTTGACAGCTGTCTATGGCCTCCTGGCTAATTGACATGCAACTTGTAATTCTCTGAGATTGAGAAGGGAGATTCTAAGACAATGTACGACAAAGTACTCTAGCTAGCACCCACAACCGGAAGACTCAAGTTTTGGGTAGTGTCAGCAATAAAGAACAGTGGTAAGGATCTCAATAACAAGTTTAGCCTCAGCTCGAGACACCTTGGTCAGTATCGCTAGCCATTGTTGGTGATCAACCCTTACAACGGCCATTCTACCTAGTCTTTTCCTTATTATTAGCGATACCACAAGCACATTCGGCAAGTGCACAATAAGCCGTTGCAGGTCCATTGTCATGTTCTTCTCTTGAATAGGGAGGATGTTGTAGTCCCTCGAGCTAGCCCATAATAGCCTTTCAATCCTGTTCACTGTTGGTTCGACGGATTTTCCATTGTGTTTTTTCTCTGCTTGCTTCACTTCTCGCTCATTCTGTTTTTGCCACCCATCCTTGACTCTCATTCTCGCACCCCTTTATTTTCCCACTATCACTTCTCCGCTGAGCTCTACTCGTCACATCAAGAGTGTCTCGCCGATTTCAACATTATCTCGTTGTGCGAGTGCCTCATCTTCTCTCTAGCTTTCTACCCTGGTTTGTGCAACGCCTTCATCAAGTATTTCTTTCTAACTCCTTGTACATCCTTGTTGTTATCCTCTTTCATCATCACTATCCTACACTCCTACATGCAGCATTGCTTATGCCTACTTCCACCATCATTCGCTCCCCTTGCTTCATGTTGCGGACATCATACCAAAGCCCCAAGCAACAACGCTTGGTGTTCATTGATCAAGTCAACACTTGATGCTCTCACCACTACTCGCTGCCCTCCCACGCCATCGTCTGCCGCCGCTTCTGCCTCCTACGTCATCTTAGCAAGCCTCCCTCTGCCTCCTCAGGTGTAACGCTGATAAAAAAACCATGATCATCCGTGCATCCATTTGTTTGCACGTGGTTTTCATGCTCTTTGGTCCCCGACGCATAAGCTTGCGTGCTCTTAATCCTTCACTTCATACGCAGCGTATGTCCGCTGCATCGCCTCGACCACATCTCAAGCTTCAGCAGCACTTGTTACCAAGGCGAAACCTTGCATCCAATTACACGCATAAAATCCTTTGTCGCCAGCCTTCAAGCCACTCTCTGCCTCTACCTTCGATGAAGTTTTGTGCCACTTTTGCCCCTTGCCCATGTCTACTCGTATAATCTTTCACTAGCCTTTTTCCTTGACACATTTTTTATCCATGTTCCTTTACAACTGTCCATCTGCTCCATCTCCATCAACTCCTCTTCCATCATCCTCTCCTTCTCCGCTCCACTTCGTCCTTCTAAGACACCCTCTTGCTCTGTCCGTAGAAGCACAATGCCACTCATTGTTTGGACATGAGACACCACCAGTATTTCTGCTCATCAGTCTCGAGTCAACTGGTGGCAGAAGCCGTCACTACCCCGACAATTGTGAACGATCATGCTTCCTCAACATTTATTGCTCTCCCTCCGCCTCCTATGAAGTGTGACTTCCCTCAATGAGAGGGAATTAGTCACCATCAGTCTTCTTGCTCGTCAGACTTTAGCCATTTGGGATACAAGCCGTCACTATGTTGATACCAACGACAACACCCTTCATGCCACTCTCATTTGCAATTTCAACCTCATCAGTTGTGTCTTCATCAACTTCTCCCTCTCATCTGCCTTCTAACTCATCCTCAGCATCACTTATCCTTTATCCTCTTCATCCTTGGTCATACTCATCTTCTTCATCAGCCTCACCAGCTTCATCATCTTCCTCATTATCAGTCATCATCAACCACAACACGTGTTTTTGCCCCTACATCTAGTCTATAGTAAGATCATCCTCTGCAGTCATCCTCAATCACCTTCTACACGGCACAAGGATCCGCCTGACCAAATCTCCAATCTCACGATGACCTGTCCCTATGTCGCTCTGTCCTCATCACACGCAGCTCACCCCACGCACAAATTTCATCACTAGCAAATCATCATCCCTCTTTGTCAGTATCATTTGCATCTACCATTAGCATAATGACCTTCACGAGCTCATTGTTAACCTTGTAGTGGCCTGCACCCACGCCGGAAGCATGTTTTGCAGGGAGCGTTAGCCCTTGCCTTCCCTTTGCCACACCTCTATCCCTATACTTTCTCGTGCACACAGCCACCCTTGCATCAAACACCTTTATCTTCAGCTCGTCCTCTCCCATCATCATCTTCCACTTGGCAAGGGATAGGCCCAGTCACATCTCCAATCTCACAGTGACATGAATCCATGGCAACCTATCATTAGCTCACACGGCTCGTCCCTGTACTCAAACACCATCATCCACAAAACCATCCTCAACTTCTATCACCATCATCGGTTTCAATAATAGATGTTGTAGTAATCACATTCCTAGTGGACACTTCTACATCTTTTTGGCCACACGGGGGCTCCTCCTTGCCAGATCCACTTTTTCTCTTATGTACCAACCATGGATCCAAGCGTGTAAAGGCTAATACTGCAGATCCCCTTGTTTGAATTCATTGGCCAAGAAGACGACAACTTCATTGAGAAGCACCGAGCTCTGAGACGCGCCACTCGATGCGTCCTTGTATGAGGAGTTCTTCCTGGACCACTTTTCAGGGAACCTGTGGACTGGGAAATTTGAGGAAATGCAACTTTATGGGCAGACTACAAACATGTCCTCCTTCAGGCTCAAGCTCTTATCTTTGCCTCCAGGGACCTCACGTTCCATGCCATCATCACCATTGGAGGTCTGAACATCATACGCATAATGAGGCACTTCGAGTAGCATTGTGCACAAGGAGAACCTCCTACGCAAACACACTGGCACAGAAGTGGCTACTTTGCAAGATGAATGTTACCAAGCAAACTGCCTCCGTCTCCTGCTCTACCACCAATGCCATAAGCATCACTGCCACAGTCTGAGTGTCCAACATCGGTGGAGACATTATCCTCTAACAAATGAGCCCAAGAGACCTAGAGGTGCCTCTCCTCTGTCCTTCTCATTGCATGGATAAGCGTCAACAATATAGTACACCATTCATAATCTCAATGACAGGCTCACCCTTGGCATGAGCCACCTCGGTCTGTGTCACTAGCCATTGTCGGTGATCAACCCATCCAATGGCCATTCTACCGAGTCATCTCCTAATAAGTGGGAGCGTCACAAGCACGTCAAACTAGTGCACAATAAGCCGATGCATGCCCATTGCAGTGTTGTGCTTGTATTTTGGGAGGATGTTGCATTCCCACTAGTTAACCCACAATAGTCTTTCCATCATGTTCACCTTTGGTTCTCAGGCTTTGCCACCATGCCTCTACTCTGCTTGCTTCTCACTCATCCTCTTCTTTCCATCCATCCTAATCTCTCATTCTCGCACCTCTTCACTTTGTCACTCTTGTTTCTCCACTCAACACTACAAATCACATTAAGAGTGCCTCATCGAATCCAGCATTATCTCACCATGCCAGTATCTACTATTCTTCCTAGCTCTCTACTGCACTTCCTATAACACCTTCAACCAGTGTTTTTCTGTCTCCTTGTATCTCCTTGCAGTTGTCTGCTTCCGTTCTCACTCTTCCATACTTCCACACATTACATTGCTTCTGCTTGATTATGCCATCATATACTCTGCTGGCTTCATTCTCCTAGTAGTTAGTACTTCTCTGGTATCGCCATTCCTTGTGGAGGTTTTAGGCATAGAAAAACTACAAAGTTGGAGGGGAGTGACACCAGGTGACGAGTCCATATAGAAACTGGCCCGAAGGTTGATGAAGTTATAGAGGGACATGTGCATGAGGTCCAGCTATGTCTGTTGCTATGCTCGTGGAGGAGGCTACGGACAAAGCCAACAAATAATCAGTAGGGGAAGCATTGATAGCTATCATAGTGGCGAGGTGCCGCTCACACTTTTGGTGCATGGTAGCAATGACACGAGACTCATCAGTAGGTAGGGAAGACATGTACCATAAATGGTTGTGCTGGCCATAGCTATGGCAATCGAGGGAGCTACCACCAGAGGAGCCTCTACTAGGTGACTGCTACTTCTTCATGTTCTCCTTCTTTTTGTGCCCCTCTCTATTGTAGCATACACCCTACCTGGCTCCAGTTGTACCAAGGACAAAAGATTTGAGAGGCGTACAAGAGGCAAGTTAACTAGTTGTGAATTCTGGCGTGTCTCCGTGTTAAATAATGGTATCCTATACTGGCCCTCTCCTACTTAAGAACTGGGAGTAGAACCAGGACATGAGTGTGCTATGGGATGCCGTGTTCTCGAAAAGGTCAAGGTCAAACTTGAAGAGGATCTTTGAGAAATGGGAGGTAGCATCGTTGTTCATGGCAAGAAGAAATGCAGCTGGTGGCGGACCACCCTTTTTGAGCCAAGGCAGGACATCATACATGTGCTGCTAATATGTGGTGAAAGACTTGGGTGTACTCATCTTGAGGGACCTACACTCCTTCAGGAGCCAAATGATGATGGCCTAACTAGAGATATGGTAAAGGCAAATGAGGATGTTCCAAGCCTCACAAGGGTCCATGTTGGTGCCAGAAGAGGGATTGCTGATAAAGGGCTTGATGCTTGTGTGATTGTTCACTAGTACAACGAAGAAAAGGACCCTAGCTCCATAGCTTTTGTCAAACAACCACTCAAGGAGGGGGGGGGTCGTATTTCACGGTGAAGTACAGCCAGAGATCCTCATCTTGAGAAAACAAGAAATACCACAGTTCGAAAGAGGCAAGATGTCCTACCTTAAAAACAGTGCTGACCTTGGTGCCTCAAACATTGGTACATCGATGTCCACATCGATACATTGATGTACCCCAGGTTGGCCACATCGATGTGGACGCAGTGGGAGTGGTCAGTTCAGATGCATTGGAACATGGGACTGCACAGAATGTGTGAGGCAGCCAAAGATGTGAAATTCATGACGTCTCCAAATCCTCATTCATGGCATGTTTCAAGGTGATTACCCATATCAAGGCACCTGGCCACACCTACATGTGGTGTGAATTTGCATTGCTTCTCTAGTACTTATGAGCACTAAATAGCACTAAACTGAATGTAAACTGAAGTCATTGTGCCACATACACACTGATCATGCACAGAGAAAATCATAACAATGCATGTACATCAAGCACAAATCTCCAAGGTTACACATTATCCACCATTTCATTCGCATTTGTACACAACCTCCATGGACTGAGGGAAGGCTATATGGGAAGGCATATTCATTCCACATCAGTAGAATTGTAACAATGGATTACACATGGTGGAAATGGAAATGGAGGCACAATGTATTGAATCTGACACATACTCTCAACAACATTGTCATAACCATGTCCTACTTCCGGAATGTGGCAGCTCTGCGCCTTGCCAACCTGCTGGCTGCTGTAGCTGCCACTGCACTACCTGTAGCACGTTTTGATGCCCTTGCTGCTGCTAGGGAAACAAGGGCAGCACGCTTTGCACTATGCTTGGAACTACCAATCCTTGAAGCTGCTGTTGATGCTGGATCACGTCTTGTTGTTGAAGCCAACTGGCCACCTGCTGCTCCTTCCTCACCTGCTGCTTGTCCATCAGCTCATCCACCTGCTTCTCCTTCCTCACCTGATCTTCCCACTTGCCCACCATCTGCTCCTGTCCCATCTGCTGCTCCATCCTCAGCTGCCACTCCCTCCCCACTGGCTGCTCCCTCATCACTTGCTGCTCCTGCCCCACTTGCTGCAACTGCACCAGATCTTGGTATCTCCCCTCTTGCTTGTCCTTCCCCACCTGTTGTTGCTTCTCCCCCCCTGTCGTCATCTACATCCCTCTCTATAGTGTCTACTCCATTGCCAGCTGTTGCTGCAACATTCCCACCGGCTTCTCTCCTCCTTCCCACAGTTGTGTTGCTCTTCTCCGGCTTCTCCTATGTGCGGACACGCACTGGACGTGCATGAGGGAGTCCAGGCATGCCACTCATGACACGCACGGAGGCCATAACCTCCACCACGTCATCGTCTCCCCCAACTGCATCCGCATCCTCCTCCTCCTCCTCATCCTCACCTTCATCATCCGTCTCCAAATCATCCTCGGGTTCACTCAGCACTCCCTCTTCCTCAACCACCTCTCTGTCATCCTCGCTGGCATCTCCTTCTGCTTCTGCTGCAGCTGCCACGGCCCTGGCCAGATCCTTTGCCGCTTTTCTCCCATTCCTGCCGTAGTGTTTACGCAAGCGGACATGGCACCGCACGAGGAGCTCCAGGGTTGAGACCTTGAGCCTGTTCCTCCTTTCAGTATGGATGAGCTCATGTGCGGAAAACACACGTTCACACTCAGACAAGGAGCATGGTTGTGAAAGGAGCTTCAAGGGCAAATCTTGCAGCACTGGAAGATTGCACATATAATTCACGTGCCACTCAACGGCAGTCATTGTCCCACACTTCACTTTTGCAACTGCAGCAACAGCCTTTGCATTCCTGCGCGGGGTTGCCATGGGATCATGGTTCACTGTAGTCTGTGCCAACTAGAAGACCCCAGTCTCCTTCATGATCTTATCCTGCTTATCCTCAGGAGCCAAAGCCTCCACCACGGCCTGCCAAGCCTGCAGGGTGGTCGCATCCTTTGACAGGTCATTCCCGAAGTGCTCTGGATGCAGCTGCCGAGCAGCGGCATACAGAGGACACGACATGTCCTTAGACCAGCGGTGGTCAAGCCTCCCCAGAAGAAAGTTTACGTGGCACTCGGCAACCTTCCTTCCCTTCCTTCCTTTCTTCTCAGCCAGTGCCTTCAGCTGTTCAGCACAGTCAAGCAACCCCTCGTAGATTTCGCCAGCCCCCCCCACCAGGTGAGTCAGCCACATGCAACACCTTCACCAACGGCAACAGCATATCCTTGAGCTATCTCACCTGCAGCCAGAAGACCTTGCGGTGTACAATCCTTCTCACCTCCTTCTTCCTGCTCCTGAACCCCGCATCCCTTTGCGACCCAATCTGCTTCCAAACATCCAGCTGCACAAACTCCTCCAACTCCTCCCTCAGCTCCAGCAACCTCTTAACCATGTCAAAGACAGATGCAAAGCGGGTGTCACACCTGTTCTTCAGCACCTTCCTCCCTGTCTTGTCCGTGAGCCATGTCCGAGGCATGGCGTTGTTCCTGAAAAAGGCAATCACCTTCTCACATTTCCCAATGATCCCAGCACCCCATGCCGACTTTCCAACGTCCTTCATGATGAGGTCTATGTTATGCGCACAACATCCCTGAAAGAACAGCTTTGGGAACTTCTGCCTCAGATTGGAAAATGTTTTCTTGTTGACAGATGCATTGTCACAGATTACAGAAACAACTCTTTCCTTACCCACTGCTGCAATTGCTGCCTCTATCATGGAAGCAGCATGGTCAGCATCCCTTGTCAGTCCACTNGGTCATTGTAGTACCTGTCTGAGTGCTCAACCATGGTTGATTGGCAGAAGGACGCTGCCTTGTTAATGTCAAACAGCGGGATCTCACTCTCGAGAGTTGTTGTGGCTGCCGGCCTGCTTGGACGGACGGTGTGTCCATCTTTGTCGTCACTAGAGTCCTTCTGCAGCGTGATTCCCACAGTGGCTTCCTGTGTCGCCTTCTCTTGTGCCTCCCACAGCTTCAGCCAAGCGACAGGCTTGTCCTTGGTTCCCCACTCGGCACCCTCTCCCTTGTACAGCTTCGCACTGTATGGCTGCCAGCCTGCTGTAGGAGGAGGGACACGCTCCAAGCCCAGAGCGTCCCTAGTTGTTGGTGGAGGATGGAGACACTTCCCCACGTTTGGGTTATTGCAAGCGAAGTGGCCGCGGATGCGGTCACACGTACCGCTGACTTTTTTCGCACACGAACCACAAACGAAGCCTGCCTTCTTGCTGCTCGTCGGATTTGGTTCGCAGTGCTTGGACAGCTCCTTGGTGAGAAAGTCGCCAGTCAGTGCCCTCCTCCTAGGTGGATTCCACTTGCTCACATTGAACTAGGCAGACACAGCAGACACTGGAGCAGTCGAGGGACTGGATGCAGCAGTAGAAGCTCTGTTTGAACTTGGCTGGGAACTTGGTTGAGAAGCCATGGCGAGAGGAATGTCCGCCGGGTGGGACCCGGCGGCAACGCCTAAACTGACTAAGCGTTGGCCACATCGTGGAGCAGGGCGCTGTGTTGTTAGTAAGACACAAGCATGAGTTGAGTCGTCACCAATGAAGCAAATCTTGGTGCTTGATGCATTCAGGACTGCCTTGCCTTGGTAACGGCTTATTTGGCTGCCGAATCAACGGTCTATGATCGCCGCTCGTAGACCATCCATTCGGTAGTATGAATGGCCAAGGAACCGATCGTCGATCGGTTCCTCCTTTTCTTCGCATCGATCGAGGCTCAAACATAGTTTGAGAGTTTTAATGGGGGATAGCGGCATAACAAATGTAATTTGTAATTCGTAACGGAAACATTGTCTCGGTCAGTTTGCAGGCAAACCATGTTTGGCGGACGCAATTGTAGAGTACATAAAATTTCACTAGTTTACATTTTGACCTTTATCTCCGTCATGTGTTCATTGGTCCGCATGGTCGTCAAAGAACGAGGTTACGCATGCGATTGGACGTAGAAAGGTTCGCCAGGGATGAGGGCTGAGCGTTGCCCATCAGTCCACCCTGTCAAAGGTTGACATGACTACCTCCACGTGCAAAACACCCATTGGTCCAATATACGCTGTCATGCAACATGGCAAGATTAATGTATCAGACGTGAATGCAAGCATGCGTCTTGGCAACGAGGGTTCCGGAGCCAAACACGGCAACTAATTCTGTGGTGGTAATAATCCGTGTGACGAAATGGGGGTGTCTGAAACTGTGGTTCGGACGGTCCCGGTCATGTCTACGACCCTACAGCACATTGATGGAGCATCGATGTGCCTCGCGGTGCCGATGTCGTTGTAATGCACCTCCTACAAGCAACAAAGGCAACACTGCTTAAGAAGGGATGGCTGCGTCTCGAAGTTCTTTGGCATTGGATGAGCTTTGGACGCACTGCCTAGAGGCTATATCCTACTGATTGTGGGCTAATTTTGTGGCTGCAGAAGAGGGCATGGGATCATGTTGGCTAGGGAAAGGAGGAGAGGCGGACTGAGTTTCGTGTAGCATGGCCAAAAGTTCATGCAGGTCATGAATCTGCTGCTGATGGGCACAAGTTTTCATCTTGTAGCGTGCTCTGCGTCATCCTTCTTGAGGTGGATTGTGACGTGCTAGCAGTGCCTGGTTTGGCCATGGTGCTAGGCACCAGATGCTGCCTCCGTAGTGGAGTATGTTACCATATTGTCCTCGGTGAAAGGTCGACAGCCCCATTCACCCTCGCAGCATCAAGGGTAGAGGGAGCTGTGTAGAAGCTTGTGTAGCTTCCACTCACCTTTGGCAGCTTGCCACTACCACCATTGTAATCATTGCCGCTTGAAAATGCTGCTACTGTTGTGTGATGCTATCACTGCAACTACATGCAATCAACGCTACTATTGTCACCCTTACTTCTTTTGGCACTAGTATTTCTGTTGTCACTACTACCATGGCTGCAAGTATGCGCTCTTACAACTGGCGCTGCACGCTCCTCTCATCTCTATACATAGCTTTTGCTCTTGTTGTAATAACTGTCACCCGTTGCTATTCATGTGGCACCAACGGCGCCTGTTGGCGCTACACCATGCAAGTGTAGAAAACAACAGTTACGATAATTTTCTGCCATGTGGCAGGCGGCAAGCAAACAAGTGAGAGATGTAGTGTCAATATTTAGTTCTCGTAACCCTCTTTGGTTCTCCTGCTGAGCTGCACACCTTCCTCACTTGCTGACGTGGCTGTACCCGGTATAGGAGGAGTCAATAGGGGAGGAAGGAGGGAAAGTTGAGGAGGGAAAGAACAACAACAGAGACACTTCCCTGTTGGGTGGCGTAGCTGTCGCCACATGCATCAGCTCTACCATCAGCCCCAGGCTACTTTTTGTCAGGTGTGTTACCATCTCACCACCGATATTGTGGAATCAATACTGCAAAGGATGCGGTAGCCTTTCCCCCAAATTGGGAGTATTTGTAGCCGCCATCATGCTGGACTAACCCCACCACAAATCTGGCAGAGTTTTCCCTCCACTGGAGCGTATGGAGGTCTACCAGCATACGTTGGCACTTGTATGCCATTGTGTCATTATTCATGCTCACTCTACTGCATCTGCTAGACTGTGGCTCTTACACCAAGCTAGAAATGGTCTTACAATAGTCGGGAAAAGACTGATACATTTCCTGATTCACTTTGACTGAAGTGTGTGGCCATCTACGTCTAGATTTAACGCCTAATCAATGGTGGCTGCATAGTTGTTAGCGAGATAATTTGCAATCGAGACTTATCACCACATCTGTAGGTAAGAGTGGGTACTAGCTGAGTTAAAAAAGGCTGAGACTTGGTGGGAGATCACTAACATGGACCCTCTCCATGGCAGGGCTTGCTACTCCGTCTAGAGGACACACTTAAACTTCCTCTCTTTCTTCTTGTGGATTTTTCTTCAAGAGTTCTGCCATACGACTAACGGCCCCAAACCCAAGCATTGTTTATTCTCCTGATAATTTTGCACACACCAAATAATGCTTGCTACAGTCATGGTCATGCGTTTGAATTTGCTTGAAATTCATACAGCGGATTTATGGCTGCCTGAACCAGGGCAGACTACAATGAACAACCGCCTGAGATCAATGCAAGACTGGTGATGGTGGCTGTTGTCGATGGGGCTGGCTGCGCACTGCTACCATGTAGGATGGTGCACAAGAGATGATGGGAGCAAAGCGTATCACCGCAGCGTAACGTGCACTCTGTCCCTCAACGTCAACCATGTCATTCATCTGCACAAGCATGTACAAATCACAACCAGCCGTGAGGTCACAACTCATCACAGTGATTCAATGCATGCACAAAGCACAACACATGGTAGGGTTCTCTTTTGGTTCACGCGACCACTTGGAGTAGGGGGGGTCACCTATACACCAAAATGAGTACAGGCACTGAACAATAATGGTATCCTTCATGTTGACATGGTGTCTTCCTTTTCATCAATGTCCATTTTATGCTTGTAGCAACAATTTGGAAGATGAAATGAACTTCATCCCTCTACGTGGATGGAAGGTTGTAGCAGTTGGGATGATAGTATGTTTTTGATAATACATCAAGGTACACGGGCGTTCTACCCTATTATTTGTTATTCTTTACACATGCTTGACAACAAAATTCCCATGTTATTGAATTACACCTATTGGTACTTGTAAACCATTGTACTTGGATTGTGAATATTTCCTCCTAATTGTATTGTCCCACAATAAGAAATCCCAGGTTCCTTGCTAGACTAACCTTCATGATTGCAACTTTAAGATTTAACCAAGGTCATACTAGTGGAAAAGTTCATCCACAGACTGTGGGGATGCTTTCTATGTTTAACATAGATATTTCACGGATTAGGGGACATTAGATCACACACAAGCAAAGGTAGTTTGTGAGTTTGTGACTAGGTGAATGCGCACACAGATAGAGATGGATATTGTAGCGTGGCAGTGCCACGCTGACCGGTCGAAGGAGCCACGTGGCTCAATCGGGGTCACTTGGGACTGTGGGCAGTTGGACAGGATGGCTTCAGGGCCGGAGACCCTCAAGAACCACGGTTTTGGCCTAGTCAGCCAAGGATTCAGTCGAATCCGTTCCATTGGTATCAGAGCTCCAGGGCTTGAATCCCACGTCGGGATTACCAGAGATGCCGAGGTAGCTCTCACCCCTAGTGAGGGGAGGTGTAGCGTGGCAGTGCCACACCGACCAGTCAAAGGAGCCACGTGGCTCAAGCGGGGTCACCTGGGAATGTGGGCGGTTGGGCGGGATGGCTTTAGGGTCGGAGACCCTCACCACGGTTTTGGTCTAGTTGGTCAAGTATTATGTGGAATCCATTACAGATATTCACTTAAAGCTACTGTCAGGAGGAGGCATACTCGTGGTTATGTCTTCCGTTTCATGTTATTCACCATTGGAGAAGGTAGCATTCAACCCATATGGGCACATCGTACACAATAAACCATTAAAATGACAAGCAAAAAAACTCCCAAAAAACTTTAAAACATGTTTTGTGCATCCTATCCATCGTGACTATGTTAGATTCGGCATTAGCATCAATCTTGCTACCATTACGTGTGATCTGAAAACAACCCATGTTTGTTTACATGGGAAAAACTGGAAGTAGCCCTTGCGGAGGCGATCAGGCACACCAAGTGCCTCATAGGCGGGACTAATTGATTGTGTGAGAGAGTTGTACACTATGGAGACATGAAACTACAAGACCATGGATAGTAATTGGGAACGGGGGCGAGTGACTAACCCTCTTCACAAGAGATCACATAGTCAAAGTCTTATGGAAAGCCTTTGCACGCTTTGCTTTGCCAAGGGGGGGAAAGCTCACAACCTCTCAGCATGCATTTTCTAGCGTGTTCCTAAACGAGCAAGATAAATGATAGTCACCCTCACATGCAAGACAACCTCCTCCCTTACTTTACTTGAAATAAAAGAAATCAATGGCTCATTCCTCCTCCTCCTCTTCCTCCACTTGCATCTTGGCCTTTAACAAAGCAATCTACACCCCGTCCCAATCTGATCATATTCCTTGTTGAAACTGTAGAAGTTGTCATCATAATCCAATCCATGGCCTCCAAACATAGAAAGTTTGCATCCATGACTAATGAAAACCACATCAAGTTACATAGATTTCTGTAGAACATGTGATGCAATGAGCATGCAATCATGGTACTAAGTATTCTTACAGAGCAATCTAGTTTTCATCACATTCCGGTCTCCTCGCATCCATCACTCTCCCACTTAAGAGCACAAATGCCACACGAGACTGTCCCTTCTCCTCTCATGAAAGAAGTAAGCTGCTAGAAATCGTGAAAATTAGTTTGTAAGCACCATGCTCGAGGGAACGGATTTTACATGTACCACTTGATTTATCATGAGCTCACAAATGAACAAGTCTGGTTGACAATGTCAATGCCACGGGCATGAAACCTGTCGATGCTGGTTGATGTGCATAACTGTTTTCCAAGACTTACAAGAAACTCACTCAGCCACATGATTTTTCTTGCTCCCTCGATTGGGGGGAAAGAGAGCTCCACGTATTCCCATTTCTGATTTCTCCACATCGTGTCATATCCCACTGGCAAAAGCCCTGTCTCATTGGTTATGTATCCAAGTCTTCAATCCAATCTCCATCATCGGAGCCAATGTGGATGGGGCCGATGTTGCAGTTTAAGGTGTGGCAAATGATGCAACCATTAAGAAGGTAGAGCAATATGCCCTCAGGTACTCCCAATGTGGTTGTCTCACATTTGTAAGACATGGTGAGCAATACTATTTCTTAGGTCGTGTTGACGCATATACTAAGTTCTACGCACATCATACACGCCGAATGGTGGGATTATCATGCATTGGCTTTCTAATGCACTCCACTACTGCTTCCCAACACAATGCACTGATACCATGCACTCTAAAATGAGTGTGCAAAAGCAGTGTCACCGCATATGTTTTGTCTGTCCTCTTTAACTCTTATTTTCCCTTTTAAACTATATACACTCCTCTCTCCTTGTCTACACCTCCCTCTCCCTCTTCTTCCTTCCCAATATCATTATACCTCCCTTCCCCTCTCTCTCTCTCTCTCTCTCTCTCTCTCTCTCTCTCTCTCTCTCTCTCTCTCTATATATATATATATATATACATATATATATATATGTTTAGATTTACCATTCTCCTTATTCATTATTTTCTTTCCCTGTTGCTCCCCCCCATCTCTCTCCCTACCTCTCTCTATGTATCCCCTTATCCCAATCTCCCTCCACATACCTCTCTTCATTGCTCTCCCCATATCAATCGCCATCTCCCTCTATCTAGCCCTCTCTCTCTCTCTCTCTATCTCTCTCTCTCTCTCTCTCTCTCTCT
>SZWC01007475.1:79029-94437 GCA_023375785.1 Penium margaritaceum
AAGAGAGAGAGAGAGAGAGAGAGAGAGAGAGAGAGGGAGGAGGAGGGGGGGAGAGTGTGAGAGAGACACGAAGAGAGAGACTTGTGAAGGTAGCAAAACAACAAACACGTAGAAAGAACAATTGTGAGCATGTAGCTTGCTTTCAAATCTCAGTGAAAGAAAAAAAATCAGAATACATGACCTTATTTGTGCTTGTGTCAGTGACTAAGGTTTTATCTTGACATTGTGGACGTCCTCCGGTGGAGTGCCACAGTGTGGATGCGAGGTACTAAAGTTTTCTTCATACTCACTTTTCCCGCGGTGGACATCCGGAGTACCTGTTTTTAACAGTGGCCCTCATACCCGTTTCATGCATTTTGAGGATTTTGTAGTAGTTTTCTGCCAAAGTGGCCACCACATTCATTTCATGCATGATTTTGGTGTATTGCAAATTAGTTGCGAGAACGGTGGGTATGCGGCAAAAGTGCTTTAAATCTTGCCTTAGTAATGTCCTTCATAAGAAACAATCCATGGGCCATATGCACACACAAAACAAATTAATGCACTAAGTCTGCTCTCGGTATACATTTATGTGGCGACTGTGTGTACTTGCCACAACACTAGCCCCGTGTGATGGGACCCCCCCCCTTATAAATAGAACCATCTGAACATGTAGGACAAAATGCATGGTGCGCTTGAGTGGCGCCATGAGTGCACCCTTAGTGTACTTTTACATGGGGAGTGAGCGCAGTTGCCATATACACTAGCCCCACACATCGGGTCCTTCCCAAGGAGATAGTTCTTTTATTACAGAAGAAAAGAAGATACCGCACTGATTGGTACATACATTTAATCTTTGAATTCTCATTATTTGTTTCTTGTATTCTTTGGTGTTTCAGGCATCTATGTTTTCCCTAGTGCCTGTTCAAAAAGGCAGTAAATGGGGGGTTGGGGGTCTGTTTCCTCCCACTGTTCAGGGCCAAAGAATCACCAGATTTCGAACCACAAACAAGCACAATCTAAAGCTCCAAAATTTGAATGCAGTTGTGTGTAACCTGCTCCGTGCAAAGTCATGGAGCGGATCGTGTACAACCACATATTTTTCCTTGTCCATTTCCCCTGCGGGTTGGTGTTGCTGGGGAGATGGGTTGGGAAGGTAGAGTCTTCTGCAAAGCATATTTGTTCTCATTCTGAAGTGCACATGTCCCTTATTATGGTGGAACCCAAGACTTAGCATCACTATGCGAGCAACAACCTGAAACAAATATATGAGTTCCACAATTGTATTTCATATGTGTCTTGCTAAAAACGACAAAAAACGTTTACGGAACCGATTGGGAAAAGAAACATTATGTGTTGAACAAATGTACTCCTGAGTACGGCAGAGAGTGCTTTGATACATGAAACAAAGGAGCACCTTGAGTGCGTTCACAGTGTATTCTTCTACGGTGAATGAGCGCACTGGCCATATACACTGGTCCCACACATGGGGCCCTCCCTAGGAAGATAATCACTTGGTCGTATAGGGCAAAATGCAAAGTGCACTTGGAGGTGTGAGATGAATTAGCGTACTGAGTGCACACATAGTGTACTTTTACATGGTGAGTGAGTATGCTTGCCACGTACAGTGGTCCCACGCTCTGAGGTCCTTCCTAAGAAGAGAAAATTCTGGTTTCATATGAAGAGAAATCAATGTCTGCTTGGACACATGAGAGAAACAAGCACACAAAGCACATTCTTTGTATTGTTTTGTGTGGTGATTGAACGTACTTGCCAAGTACACTAGCCCAATGCACTAGGGTTATTCCTAAGAAGAAAACTTCTTGGTCATGTGAGACAAGAGCACTCTCATGTTTTCTACAAGCGAAAGAGTGTAGACATGGGTGTAAAGAACACCCGTTGAAGTGATCACACTCAAGGCACACACCCTAATGGGAACGTATGAGATGGCCATGATTAGCCATACCTCCCATATCAAAAGCTTCCAACAGCTACTTGGTACAACAAATTCCTTGTTGACGGCTCTCCTATTTGTTGCGAGAGTTTCATTTCATAATCTTTTCTTAACCCACTTGAAACATTGTACCCACCCTGCAAGCTTGCCATCCAGAAGCTCTTTACCATGCCACTCGCATACCTACATCCTGATAACTCCATGGTCTACCACTCCGGCTTCCCTTGATGTGAATGACAAGGCCAACGCCTAGCTCTCCCACGATGAACATGGAAGCGATTCAGTACCTCACATCGTAGAGAAGAGTTTTGGATGTATATAGAATTCAGTGGTTTTTTAACACACGAGTAGACTTCTTTTGGCTCATCCCGTTAATGCACGTGGAGAATGTATGGGTGTATTCCCACTACATAAAAACAATTCCCACAAGCCAATCATCAGTTTTGTGATGCTTTGATCTATGTACTCGTGTTCTTGTGTTTAGGTTATTCACAAGATGGTACACAAGGTCCTTACCTTCCATAGGGGAGGCATCTAACTCATCCATTTTTCCATCAAGACCACATAAGGTGCTTAGAAACCCACCTATACCAAATGACATAGCTGGCGCATAGATCTTCCTTGAGTGTTCAATGGCCATTATCTAGGAGGGTCCCATATTTATCTTCTGTCACAGTAGGCCAATCTACTCCTTTCAAGCTGCACGTGGCTTTGAAAGACGTGACCAACCACTAGTGACAGTAAGGAGGATCACCTTGAGGTCATACCTGTAATGGTGAGAGAAAGGTACACAATTTTGTCTGCCTTGCTTCCACATTTAATTCACTACAAGCATTCCGAACTTTGTGGCAACTATACATTGTCCTCAACTCCCTTTTTGAAGTGTGCAATGCTTTATGTCACCTGCCATGTATTAGATTGTTGCTCTTCCTCTACTTCAGTCATTGGGTCCTTCTCCTTCTATACTCACTCTAGTTCCATGTCAGTGTTGTAATCAACCTTACATGTTACTCATTTTCCTGTGCTTCCTAACATTTCTCCTTCTGTTTGTACAAGGAAAGGTAAAGGTATGACCACAGGCAGTGGTATTCCATATCACCCCCCTCGTATTTTGTAAAGAAATAAACCATATGTAACGGAACGGATGGAATCCTTGGCCAACTAGGCCAAAACCGCGGTGCTTGAGAGTCTCCAACCCTCAAGCCATCCCGTCCGCCCGCCCACAGGCCAGGGACCCCGTGCGAGCCACGTCGGACCGACCGCGTGCTACACCATAATAATAGGGAATGATTTTACACTTAGCAAGGTGTTAAGTTTGGTACTATGAGGTGTTGTAATCGAGGAAGAATATCCCCACCAAAAATGCTTTCATATGTTTATTGGCTAATGATGGGTGCATCGGAACCATCTTCCCCCCCCCAAAAAGCTAAGCTTTGTCCCTGTTGGCTTGCATCTTATCCACACTTCATCTCATGGCATTAGTAACATAACGCGTTTAACTCCTTCAACCATGTCATTCAATTGCAATGTTGTAGGTGGGAAGGTCATGTGCCCGATTGTAGGAAGCTTCAACTAGTCACAGAAGTCGGTTGAGATGTACTCACCTCCGTTGTTGGTGAGAAGCACCTTTAAATACCCACCAAACTTGGTTTGTGCCGTAGCAATGCACTCATTGCTTGTATAAAAAATATCACTCATTCTAGACAGGATTAATGCCCATGTATTCCCTAACCTTCCATTAATAATCATGACAGCACTCACCTTGCTAGACAAGTACCTTAATCGCAAGGGATGACCGAAGTCGGACCACATTTATGATAACATTGCAAGTGCGCCACATATCCCATGTATAAACAATGTACACACCTTCTCAAATCCTATGTAACTCTCACGGGCTGATGAAATAGTCTTCCCACTCCCTTCAGTTCTTGGACATGGGCCATTTATTGCATGGAGCCAATAAGAACAAGTGGGCGGTCCCACTTCCACATATTGGCGTTGTTTCCGATCCTCGCAACCAACAACGGTTTGACTTCCTTCTCGTGTGCCAAACAGATATGAAAGATGCTATCATTGTACATTTTTGCAAGCACACAGCTTAAACATGAAGACATAGTGTAGCTGCTACTCTTGAAGTGGAATCACATACCTTCCAAGACGAGAGAGGAAACAAAGAGGCGGTTACTTACAGGCTCCGAGATTGGAGCACCACCTCCACACCATGTTCAACGTGTGTTTTCCTCAAGGAAAGCACAAAATTCAATACCACCCTTGTCAACCATCTTTGGACATGATTCTCATGTATGTCCATCCGGTAATGTTTGATTGCGGTGTACACAATGAAGCACTCCCAAAGGCACATTGGTTATATCAACCGGCCTAAGACACCGGACAGTAATACAAGATTGACACACTGGCACTTATCTTCCGCTCCCACTGTTTCAACCAGGAGGAGGTATCATCCATAGAATCATAATTCCACATTGAGTAGTATCCACGAATCACTTCCTTAGAAGTGTGTCCTTAGCACATGACTTTTGCGCTATGAGGTAACTATTGAGGCTTATAACAACCAATGTTCCTTTAATGCATACCTTTGGTAACAAAACCTCTTAGGATTATCAAAGGTAAAAATCATAATGGAACATAAACGATAGACAGCTACTTGCTTTCCTACCACCAACCTCTGGTGTGTACACGCACTGGCTCCTTGGATAGGCTACTTTGGAGGCAAGCTGGATCACACTATCACCCCGTCTGTGGAATGCGCCATGACCTCCAAGTGGCATTATCAAAGGGGAGGACACTAGGATCTTATCAGATGTCTATTGAAATCTCCTGTCCCCCCTTTGGACACAAAGAAGATTGGCCACTCTAGCATACCCAAGTGGTCAGAGATTTCAATATTAGATTTTTTTGCCTTGATTCGAAGCAGTCAAATTTGACGTGGATGTCAAATTCAAAAGGCTATTGGAGTATTCTAAAACTCTTTTGTCGAATTCAATGTACCACCTACCTTGTTTGTTTGAAATGGTCAGGGTTGCCACAACCCTTTATTCTGTACTCGTAGTACACGTCGTCGGCAAAAAAGGGTTCTACGAGAAGTTACTTCACTTAACCGCACCTTTGTCCCTGCGAGGCTTGGAGGTTCAACAAGGGTGCAAGGTTGCACACAAGTCGTGCATGTATTACGAAGTGCAATGAACATAAGTATGAAATTACGGTTGCAAAAAGTGATGGGAAGGAAAATTTGTTGTTTTTAATTAAAGATGTCATATGATTTTCTATGGTAGGTAGATGAGGGAAGAATTTATAACCATTTGGGTCGTACATTTTTTAAGTAGGACGAGTTTGAAGCAGATTTTGTTAAAAAGGGACAATACGCATAAAAAACACCAATTATACTTGTTTTTTATCCCATATCCTATTTAAATGAATAATTGTTAATGAAATACTTTAACCTAGTGTATAGGGTTGAAATTTTTACTGCATTGGTGCCTATTCTCCGGTCTTGTTCAAATTTGGTCCACTTCTCCGGTGCCACGCTGGACTGAGCAACGGGTCGAGATGAATCCTACTCTAGATAGGCGGTTTGGCTTGATCCACATCAAGGTGGGCTGAGGAATTTCCTCCACGTTGCTTGTATTCAGCCCCTATCCGGGCCATTTGCAAGGGCCCAAAATGCTGCAAGACAACCTACAAAATTAATGCCGGCACCTCATGTTGTTTGCACATCTTTCGACTATGATGTGCCATTGCATGTTGTGTTGTGTTTCACATCCATGTTGTGGAACCAATGGAAGCTAGAAGAAACATAATCGTGCACCTTGTTCACTGGAGGGGTGAGTCTCGCATTTTGGTCGAGCTACAAGAAGTGGACAGGGTGGTATAGAAAATGAGGGAGAGGGGAATTTACAACAAAAAGTGGATCTCAAATGGGAAACCATATGGACACTTTGTAACCCAAGAATTTGATTGCAGGGCTAGAAAAACCATTGTTTGAGACATGTCAAAGGACAAATCTTGTTTTTTGGAGGTAAATACACGTGCGCATGTGTTCAATTCACATGGTCACGCTCCTCTCATCCACGGCCAACCGTGGCCATCCGGAATCACGGGCGTGTGCGCTAAGATGATGCCCTCACCACAAGCCGACCACGTCAAAATCATAGAGCACCAGGAAGTTGCACCGGCCCCGTCATCAAATCTAAGGAGCTAGAAACTAAGTGTTGTTCCAAATTAAGGGAACAATAGTAATATTGAACCCTGGTCAAAATCAACAAACACAAAGTTTAGGAAGACCCCAACAACGAAATGAACGAGCATTAGGACATGACCCTATGGCATGTTGCTCTGTAGACTAACTTTGGAAAATTCTATCGCTAGGCCAGATGGAGTTGTTACGGGAAGTGTTTACTCACTCTGCGACCCAGCTTAGGCCAAGGAGACTTTCACCAAAGGACCGCTACATGTCTTGTCTATCTAGGTAAAACTTACAAGGCTTACTCCAGGGAGCACTGCATGCCTAGTCTATCATATACACATCCAAACTACTTCAATGGACAGGAGCCACGACAGATCAACAAGTTCCAAGTGGCTCCCAAACCAGCAATCCACGACAAGGCATTGGTGTGAAATACAGGTAGGAATCAGATGGTGGTCTCCACTATACTATCCTCTTGGGTGCGCCATGATGCAACGACAGTTATTGGAATGAATAAAGGTAGAGAACATGCGTGTTTTGTATGCGGTAGGTGAATAATCAGTAGGTTAGAAGGGCCACCACATGATGCATGTCTCGAGTATCACTTTACATTGTTGAGAGACACATCAGATGTAGAGAACATGCGTGTTTAGTGCACATAGAGCAGAATGGAGGGGAGCAAGATAGCCACAGTTGAAATGAAATGGCCAACAACCTCATCAACCTCAACGTTCGAAAAAATTGCGACAATCCTAAAGGAGTTTGAATCTATTGCCAAGGGGTTGAAAGGGCCTTGTTTACATCTCGACTCAAGGAACACAAATGCCATGCATTGTCAGTCATCAAATGGAGTTGAAGGCGAGAAGTAGACCAATGATCAAGGGGGGCCATTGGGTGAGCAAACACACATTGACCGTGCTTGGACAATTGCTCGACAAGATACGCGCTCAAGGATTTACAAGGCCATCCAAGTCACCACACACCTACATAGCGCTTTTCTTACAAGTTCAGACCCGTGAAACAAAACTGTGCATGGGATACCGTGCTTTGAGCAACACGACCATTGAGAAAAAAACTCCTCCACCGGTGAGGACAAGGACTCGTTGTCCAATTCCGAGGGGTAATATCTCTTAACAAAATCAAGCGGAGTGGCTGTCATACATGTCTCTGATAAGGACATCAAGAATACAGTCTTCCATACATGCATGTACACTTCCAGTTCACGTGGATGCCATTCAGACTCCCAAATATCCCGAGAGTACTTATGGAGGTAATGAACAAAGTTTTCAGGCCCCCGCTTTAAACTTTTATGCTCTTGATCTCAATTGTATTATGGTGTGGGACCGTATGTTGTAGGAGCATAGTGAAGAACTCTCAGGCGTTACAAATGTTTTACACAAGGAGAAGTTTTACATGTAAACGACAAGGTTGAATCTTGGCCAACGTTCAATTGAGATTTTGGCCCACATCATCCACAGTGGATGAAACACAATTGACCAAAAACAAGTAGCGGTGGTCACCTATTTGCCAATGTCCACCAATGCCCAAGAAGTCCAAGTAGTTTCAAGGTTTTGCAAGCACTACCACTTTGTCCCACAACATTACGTGTTAGCACCTCTCTCCAAACTCACTCGAAAGATCACAAAAAAGGATTTGAGGAGCAAAAAAGAAGCATTCGCCTCTTTGAGAAACAAGGGAACCTCAACAACAGCCTTATGATTGAATTTCTTGTGGACTACGCGTTGGTCCTCAAAACATCCCAATAGGCAATCAGACCCATTCTCCTCCAAGAAGATGGTGGTGGAGAGTAACAGGCAAAGTACATGTATTAGAGACTGTACAAGCTACGATTGAAAAACTCTAGTGGTCATTAATTTCAAATAATGAAAGCACGCTATTTTCTTTTCATTAGCGCTCTCATGAGTTAAGCACAGGGGTTAGTATATATCAATTGACAAACCACAACATGTAGTAACTTCATCGAGGGGTGTAAAGTCGAATTATCGGTGCTATCTTAATCTTGATGAGTGGTCGTTGCCAGCCGAGCGTGAAGAAATACACCGACAAGTGTTTTGGCGGGATGACGGAACGTGTAAGTCAATTTGGATCTTTTGGTTGAAATGCTCAAACCAACATTCTGATTTTCAACCACAACAAAACAAGGCGTTTGAAGTGGAATAAGTGTGATAAAGGCGCCAAGGCCTTACACCAATCCCACTCACCAGCCCTCCACTCATTCATCCAATTTTGCATCTAGGGGCCATCATGGACAGTTACCTATAAGAGTCGGTGGTTGCGTCCTATTCTGCTCGACAAACGTCAAGTAACGATGATTGGATCCCGTAAATCCAAAGTGTGACTAGTTGGAGATATAGACACTTTTCATTGCCAAATGTCACCTTCCTTACAGCACGGCTATCCATCCACTCTTCTAGACCGATGGAATCAAACTCTATCGAGACAAAAGTGAACAGAATTGTGCCTTCGTCACCACCTATGGAAGCATATGTGGCCACGGCATATGATGTTGAAGATCTGATAGACACAAGCAACGAGGAAAGGCAATGGAAAACTCTGGAAAGTGGTAGGGAGCCATAAGACAACATATGTGGATTGATCAACAGTTTTGAGGCTATTGGCGAAAAAATTGACCTTCATGTATTAGCACACAGGGACGTGGTGACTAAATGGGGACACATGGTATATCCATTACGTTCATGACTCCCTTACCTCCTTGCAATGCCAAATTCTTACTACATTCATGCCCCGTTGTGGATGACCTATGGATTTGTCTTCACTTGTGGAAAACCGAAATTCTCGCCGAGTGCAGTGACCTTTGATATGTAACTCCAAAAGGCGCTTGCGGATCTGAACACTTCCTAGATTGTTTTAAGACACTTGCATGAAGTATGCGGCCTGCTCTTACACATAGTTCCTAGTCTTGACACCAGCCCCTCTTTGTAGGGGCTTACTTACAAATTGCACCCATTCTTGCTAGGACATCCTTGGGTTTCTACCATTACAGGAGTTATTGCTACGTCACCACCATTTTGAGGATTATCACCAGGTTGCCCTTCTTCTTGTGCTTCAGGGAATAATTTCAAGACTATTCAATACAAATGAAACATTATCAACGTCTTGTCCCCAATTAAAGAAGCAAGGGTATAGTAGTGACATTACGTTGAAATGGATGTCTTTAAAGGTTAACTTTCACCGAGGATTCTCGTACACAACCCCGGACACCAGGTCTAATGTGTCCGCCTTTCACACCTGTACAAAGACGTCGCTACTTTGTCGTCAAAAGGTGTCATGTTATGCGTTGCATGTTTTTAATGTTATTTCAAACATAAGGCACCCCTTTTACATAAGCCTGAATAGTGAATACTGACGTAAATGATTATTTGTTAGATTTTAAAAGTAATGAAACGTTTCATGTCTCCCAGATTCATGTTCGGACATGTCCAATGGAATGCTGACATTTCCCAGCCGCATCACCATCTCTATCTCAGAGAAGTAGGACCACACAAACCTTAAATAATCTCGTCCACATGCACACTGTCACGTGTAGAAGCTCGTCAACCAATGTGTGATCGTCTACGGAAGTGCATGATACAACAATCGTAAATCTTCCCTCTCTCCCAGGTCGTGCTCGTTCTACTTGGCATCTTCTTCCAGCCCTTGTCGAAGTTGGTTGGGGTATCCAAAGTTGGTCATTCTACGTGGCATGTTGCATCGTCATCGAGTGGGCAGTACTGATGGCCCTAAGACAGTCTCACACCGTGCCATTATGCTCATCGACATTCTCGCATCTGATGAGTTTCATGCATGACAACGTTGTACACATATAATCACAGTTTCTATTGTTGATATGCTTATGTTCTAACCGCATGGTGGCATCCGTGTTGTTTGGTTCACCAACTTTCCGGCCACAAACCAACTACATCATGCATAGTATAGGCATGCAGCCTTAGCAAAGACCTCATCACCTTGTTTTTGCCGACTGATGACCCATCCTGACCCCATCCCAACCCAAGCCATGACCCCGTCTAGTTCTGGTTATTTGTGGAGTGCGATGAAGAAATGCGAGATCATGGCAAACGGGACATGTGGCAAGGTGATGTGGTGCTTGCATCCATGACTCACGGCTCCTCTGACCGAGGACCAGTCACATGCAAACGAAGGTAATGTTGGGAGCGTACGACTTCAACAGTGTGACCCTCCAAGCAGTGTGTGTATACTTTGTACCATGGATGAATTCCATGCCCACCACGGTATTTAGTTTGCATTGCTTGCTCGGTACACGTCCCAACATTGTTAGCCATAAATCGAGGACAAAGTACATGCCACAGAGATACCAAAGTAGCCAACCAAAGCTCGTAAGCCACCATGGAGTGTGATTTGTTTTTACCACGGCTTGTGGACTCGGTCTAATTGCTCACATATTCATTTGTGCGTAGGACCCTCAAACGAGGATGAGGAGAGAGTAGATGATACCCAGTTTTGAGATGGTATGGAGTTCGATTTGATGTAGTCGTGCTGGTGCGCGATAGATGGCAATGGTGAGGAACAGTTCTCACTCAAGTGGGAGCACTCATAGCCCCGCCAAATCGTCGTTTGGTTCCGCAACTAGAAGAGTGATGGATGTGAATGGGTGATTTCTGCATGTATGCATAGAAAATTGCATAGTTGTATCGTATCATCATGTGTGAAAGGCCACAAGTACACTCCAGGGCAAACAAGGGCAAGTCCCGCATGCACCGCCAAATGGTTACAAGTTCGTATCCAATACACCATTGGAAGAGATCCCGCCACAGTGCTAACGCAAATTGAGTAGTGGTCAAAGTGGTCACGCATGAGAAAATTGGCTATCAGCTCATACAATAGGCGTGTGACAAGGTCCAAGAGTAAGCGATGGGAAAGAAGGGGACCTCGTGGGCTCCCTTCTTTGCCTACTGTGCCGAGGTGAGGTTGTGCACACATTCATGTCAGCATGCATAATCCTACATCCACGCTGTACATGTTTTGCCTACGTATATGTACTTTGAGCAGATGCATCTCATGTAGGCAGACCCTAAAACCATCCAGATGGTACAAGTTCTCTAGAAGAAGTCTCATTAGTGCTTTACAACACCAGGAGCCTAGCAAAAGGTGTGGCCGCATTTCAAGCTCACCGTCACTTTAGAAGGGTTTTATTTTATAACAGCTACATGTGGGTGGTGCTCATCACCTTGTCTATTTATGCAAACAAAAATTGTGTGGGCATGGCGTGTGCGCTTGTGGAACAAGAAGACGATGAAAACCGGGGCTAGTTTTTGCATGAACTTGCAAACTTGTATTAGAATCTCACACAAGCAAGACGACCACCGTAAAAAACAAAGACATGAGCCTCCTCTCCTCCATGTACATGTTGTTGTACCGCGTGAATGGAAAGTAGTGTGCATTCCACACGAAGGAGACCATCCACGCGATGTACACCGACAACATTGTAAGAGAGTATTGACTGTTGGTGAAAAACTACAAGAAGGCGGATTTCAAAACTTGGCATTGAGCCTGTCAAGATTATTTGTGGTGCATACCAGTATGTCTTTGGCCTTGGTGTAGAGGTTGGGATCCATTTAGGGAACTCAAGTTGAGTTTACAGGCCACCAGGCTACACTGGGCACATCACTCAAAACGTCGTCGGGTCTCTAGGTACCCATATCGTCGAGGCCAGTAAGTTTAATTCCTACTGTTATCTTGCTAGCTTGTGCCATTTCATCTAAAAGGAGTTCACAAATAGTAAGAGGCTTGCACGCAATTTGTTCATGACCAACGGCTAGGAGAAGAAACAAGCGACTACGCGAGGAAAGGTGTATCATCACAACTGCCAATCTGCATGGGACTATGAGGTGGTCCACAGGTGCATTTTCATGGCCACAGATACCCATGTGTCTACGTCCATGCGGTGCTGCTGAAGAATGGGTCACGCCAGACAATAACATAGACATGGCCTTCAGCGTGGCCACGTAGAAGTGGTGCTAGGACCGTCGCAGGCTGAGGGTCAATAAAAAGGCATTGAATCCATGGCTACGTGAACGAGATCATAAGGACGAGCCACCTAGACTAGGATTACACACCTTGAGAGATTGTCCAGTAGGTTGACCCCAGGACATTTGGAGGAGGCAAGGCCACATGCTTTGCACCAACCACATTTGTGATAAGTGTGGCCTGGAGGGGCACTAGAAAAGGCATTGTACCAACCCACTCTCTCCAACCCTGTCGTAGGTGGCTGCAAGTCGTGTTGCTTACTCGCGTCCACAGCAGATATCAACGGCCATGGCCATAAGAGGTGTAGGCGCACATGTCATGGTTGTGCATGGTCTAGAAGCAATGTCAGCTGGAACCTTACTATACTTGTTGTAACCAGAAGTAAAGTATATCACATGGCTAGTGAGCTGACTCAAGATCAAGATGTGGTAGTAGATGGGCAAGAAAAAAAAAGACGGGGAAGATGAGTACGAAGAGGATAGTTTGGAGGCAAGGAGAATGTGTATGAGGTCCTGGTGGCTAGGCCTATTCCCTTGGGTGACAGAAATAGTGATACCACTAGCTTTGAGACTTCGATAAGGAGTGTGAGCCAAACAAGCAACCTAGGAGGGCAAACCACAAGGCAAAGGAGGCAACATTTCATCAATTGTATGTTCGGTGTTGTGAACTTGTGCCGATCATGGGAATTTTGAGAGATGATGACTGGCAACTTTGTACCGTGAAGGTAGAGCATGGCATTGGTCACGTTGAAGATCTTACACATGCTATAATGCTTGTTTATCCCTCTTGTTTCTGTGCACTGTCCTTGTTTTTCTTTGTACCTATTCATTTTGCTTATGCAACATTGCTTGCAATGTTTTGTGAAAACGTTGTGTATCGTGGGTGCGTTGGCCTTTTGCAACTTCAATTGGCCGTTATACTAACGACTACTGTCATAAGCATACAAGGGATGAGATACTGTGTTTGTGTGAGGAGGAGGTATACCAACGTCTTAAGGTGCATGCGGCAACAGATGGTCAGCTAACATGTGGCCAAAATCGGCGGAGGTGTTGCTAAGGATGGTTAGATAACATGCGGGGAAGCAAATGAAGTGTCTTTCAATGTAGAAGAGTGCGGAGTTGCATGTTCATCCGCTGCATGTGACGTGTTCCGATAGGTGCACAATTTGCTTGTGTATGCGCGAGAGTGGAATGCTAGCTGTGACCCATCTCCAGGACATTAGTTTAAGTGGAAGAAGAACACGAATTTCTACTATGGATGCGTTATAATGATTGCATCGAAGTGGACGTGTTTAATGATTTCCAAACGAGGTGTGGTTTCCCACTGTACAGGGAACACATATCCATGAAAAATGTCCATTGTTATGGTAATAATGTGTCCCAATGTGTTATTGTGACTAGGGTCTTTCAGAGTACAAGGGTTGAAGCTTATGCAAGGATGGATGGATAACATGTTTACATTCTTTTGGGGCTATGAAAATGGATGGGAATCAAATTGTTAATAAACCTCAAAATAAGAGTGTGATTTTTGTGTTAAAGTGAGGACAACTTGGTGAAAAGTGGACAATCGCTTCAAAGGTTTACATACTCCTGGCATGGAGGGGTGTGACAATATAGCCATAGACTTGAGGAATGCATGGCATGTACATGTGAAAATGAAAACACCGTGGAGACATTGTGAGTGACCCAATGTTAATGACGTCAAGAAAACTTGGCAGACTGGAGAAAATAGTCCCAAACAATGTTTGAGTTACTTACCAATGCTAGGTAATGTGGACACAACATTCTTGTAACATGCCCATACAACTCTGACAATAATGGTAGCATCAAGATGAGCAGTCGAATACATTTCCCATGTACCACAGGACCGTGTGGACATCATTTGGAGAAGTCACGTGTAATAATCCCTAAAAACGAGGACATCCTAAAGAAGAAGTGTATATATCTCATGTTTGACAACCAAGACGGATGCCACCATGAACTCCGTGGCTTGCTCTGAACCCACGACTACCACAGCCCTCGACAGATAGTGGGTCTAATACTCGGCAAGGGCTTGCCCAACTCCTATGCCATCTGTTCGCGTGTCACTGGAGATGCGACCCACAACGACTCTTTGTAGCACAATGCCACGTTGTGTGGTACATATCAGCCCAAGTATTGCTTCAATGTGACCCGTGTCGAGATGCGCCTCTTGGGGTCCACCCTGGGAGTATACCATCAACGATGTTCCAAGCCGTTATGTTGTCCAACACTGGCCATGTCGTACGAACATGTCGTGGTTTCGTCACATGTATTTGGATAGTTACTGTGGCATTAATGCGTGTCACGCCAATAGAATCAATTTCACTAATACCACATCAAGTACGCACCACAACTATGCTCCGTGCAAAACGGTACATTCAACTGGTTCGTCAATGGAACCGGTGCACCCATGAGGCAAAATGGATCGGACGTTTGTTGTATGTGCAGCGTTGGCACCACCAATTACCTCGACAAACTGGGATTATCCTCGCCCCCTTGGCTCCAAGTGTCCCCGTATAGCCATCGTGCACTTTTGATGACGTATGTTGATGTGGACCAACCCTGTGCGTTCGAGGAGCTTTGTCATTCTTCATTGGAAATACAACTCAAAATGTGTTTATGTGCACCAACAACCATACCATACAAACTCAATGGGCACGGGTTGTGTAACCGATGTCTCATTTGGTTTGTGTAGCAATACCGTGCAAAAGGGGTGGTGAAGCGCTTCAAAGCCTTTGACGACAACAACATCCTCAAACCATACGCCTGGATATTTCATAAGAATAATAGAGGAAACGTACGAATAGGATACTTTTGTCGCATACCCACTGTTATCGCAATTAGTATACAGTCTACCAAACTTACACGCAAAAAGAATGCAGTGGCCACTTTGGTACAGAGATGATTGTAATGTCCACCAAATGCATAAATTCGATTTGAAGGCCACTGTTACAAAGTAATTCTCCGGATATCCATCGTGGAAAAGTTGTGTAGTAAGAAAACCCTAACATATTGCATACTCACTATGACACTCCACCAAAGTGCGCCAACAAGGTCAAAGGAAAACCTTGGATGTTGACGTACGCACAAATTAGGTCATGTATTTTGACAAATTTCCTTCCATTATGAAACTAATGTCACGATTAATCTTTCTGCATGTTTGTTACTTCTCTACCCTCGCAAATCTCTCTCTCTCTCTCTCTCTCTCTCTCTCCCTCTCTCTC
>SZWC01007476.1:0-28131 GCA_023375785.1 Penium margaritaceum
ACGTTTTTCGCTGACTGTCGATGTGCTAGGACCCACTCATATCATGTGTAAGGGGACCCCGTCGCATCAACGACCCGGATTGCATGCGTTGAGCGACTTTCATTGTTTTCCGTCGATTTGCCGGAGCACCTCTCGTGTGAGAACTTTGAAATTAGACAATCCTGGGAAGAAAAAGGGACGAGCTTGCAGTGTTTCAGTGTCAAAACAACAAGATTAACAATGAAACCCAGCAAAGAACCCAACACATAATTAACACCCATGTTCTTTTTCCTAGCTGGGCTCGAATATCTCGGGCCCACTATGTTCCTTTCAATGATCATGTAGTCTCAAACTCCACACAAACTATAATGAACATCCACCAAGGCTATCACAAACCAAAGAACCGAGGGGCTTGTGATCCACGCATGGCATGCAACGACGTTTTAGGACATCTCCTGATTTTTTCCCCTTTGACATCGTTGTATGTGTTGTTTTCAATGTGACGGTGTCATATGCATTTGTGGATAAATTTTAGCATTGTCACATGAGGTATTTTGTTCCCAAATGTGGGTCTAAGAATCTTCTAGCCTTGGAAGAAACTAGCTCAAAACATGAGCACACAATCTAGAAATTTCTAAGTGCTATGTCATTGTTTCTATCATGAAATAATTTTCATGTGGCAAATTACAACATTGCGGACATGACATTCATTTCAGTTTGGCTTAACACATTAGCTAGGGACTTCCCAGTGTATCCACTAGTGTAATGTGGGAATGCCCATTCTTTTTCTTAGACTTCCACAGTCCCACACAGTATTTATTCCAAAGAACATCTCTAGATGAATGTACTTCGTAACCCTGTGCACGCCTCGCGTGCAACATTGGCACTTGTTTTGTTTATGTTTTGAACACAGCTTTCTGGATGGGGGGGGGGAGGGGGGGATCTACTGCCATTTGGAGAGGACCTGCAGAGAGTTACTGTGCAGGATGAGGACAGAGGAGCCTGGTTAGAGGGAGAGCGAGGGAAGTAGGGAATCACGAGCCAAGCGAGGCACAAGACGCCATGGACGGGAAACATGGAAAAACCTAAGTCACACAAGAGTGTTATTGGGTGCAAGCGAGCAGGTGGCGGGGTGACGGGCGGGCGAACAGCGTGTTGGTTATGGTCATGACACACGCAAGTGCCCTCTTGTCTCCTTGCACACACACACACACACCTCATCACTGCAGGTGATTAATCTTGACTAAGGCTCTTCAGTGCAAGACTGTGACGCAGCATGGGGCGCACAGTGATAGTGGCACCATCAAGTTGCAGAGTGATGGCCACAGCACCAACATTGTCCTCATGACGAGCCTTAGTTTAGTGATAATGGCACATGCCGGGATGGGGGATACATTTGTTGACATGAATGGTTGTGGTGTGACTGGTTTCCAACACACTTGCATGCTTTTTGCGTAGTGTACCGGGTTGCTGATCCCTCGGGACCACACGTTCGGTTTGTACCAGCGTGTGAGAAACCGCCTGGAGCTCGCTCGCTCCAGGGCCAGGTTCGATCCCTAGGTGGCGTCCGGGCCCCACGTCGAGTGATTCGCGTGGGTGGCCCGGTCAACCGGCTATCTTCACTTCGCTCACTTGTTACTCTCACCCTCACTAGTTTTTTTAGGTTGCCTCCCCGATCCATGGTTTCACCTGTTGCCAGCTACTCGCTTGCTGCTCACTTGCTTGCTTGCTAGCTTAGCATTCAAGGCTACCTATTGGTATCAGAGCTGGAGGGCTACCCCTCCCTGCCGCGACAGTCCTGAGACCTCGTGAAACCTTTTTGGGTCGCACCTAGGTGGCGGGTGATCCCGCGCAAGCAACAATCCCACTGCGTCAGCTTGAGGCCGCAACAGCAGCAGCCGTTCTGTGCAGCCGCTGCTACTGCACCCGTGACACACGGTGTGCACACTCCCGGCTTCCTGAGACTTTGTGAGCCCTCTTCGGGTCACACCTCAGTGGCGGGAGATCCCACCCAAGCCACAACCTCATTGCGACAACTTGAGACCACAGCAGCAGCAGCCGTTCTGCGCAGCCGCTGTAACTATACCCGTGACTCACGGCGTGCTCACTCCCGGCTTCGGCCGACGCGTGCACGACGGCACCATCACTCCTCAGCCGTCGTTCGACCCCCCCTTCTCTTCGCTGTGCTTCTGCTCTCCGCACGCACGACGGATGCTTGAGCATCACCCGTCGCACCCGCACTCTGCATGGTGACTCTGCCTAGTGCACACAGTTGTCCCGTGCCATACGAAGCACCGCACTTGCATCCGTGCATCCGCCCACAGTCCCTGCTGCAACAGCGCACACTCCTAAGCAACTCAGGCTGCCCCCAGGCAACCCTGCATCCGGCGAGCTGGCGTCTCCACATGTGACCGAGCCTATCCCTACGTCGCCCACAGCAGCGCGGGACCGTCTCCGCATTGACAAGGAGCTCGCGTAACACGAGGAGCGTGCGGAGAGGGAGGTGTGGTCGCGGGTCCGTCGCAGCAGTCCGGGGTATCACCCCGGACTGCTGCGAAGACTACGACCCTGCTGACTACTACGAGTGGGCAGACGCACTGGACTACTCAGCCCGTTGCCAGTCGGCCGACGACGACTCTCCGACGGCGGAGAACGAACCAGCTACGGCACCACAACGTGACCACCGACCTCACCACTCTCTGGTAAGCCCGCCCATTGCCCATAGGACGTGCCAGCAACGCCGCCGTGCTGCTCCTCGAGGCATGACCTCACCTTCTGCGGCAACAGCGTCAGGAGCCCTTGCTTCGCGTCGTGCCGTATCTCCGGCCTTATCATTTGCAGAGTCCTCGTCCTCTTCGCCCCCTGATCTTCTTGCAGCCCTGTGGGCTGCACTTGTGTCCAGTGCTGTGTGGCACCTACTTTTGTAGCCAATGCACGCGATGCACGTGCACCAGCCACCACTGCCGCAGGGAGAGCCGTTGACACTTACACTGTAGCTGCTATTGATGAGGGACCCTTGGCAGCTGCTGTTGTCAACATAGTTACTCAAGTTGCCCCAGCAGCAGACGTAGTAGCATCAACAGCAGCTGCAACAGCTACAGCTCTCTCCAGTGCAGTTGAATCTATCCACATCTCCACAGCACAAGCTTCGTCTTTGTCCTCCTCTTCATCTTCAGTGACTCGTCACATATAGTTGTTGATCTCGACTGCTGCAGCCATCTCCACCCTGTCCACTACAGCACTGACAGGTGTAGCCTGTCTCATTGTCTCTGCATCAGCCACTGTTGCAGTCGTCGCCTCCTCAGCTGCTGCGGCTCTACCACCTCTGTTCTCCCTGCGCCGTCGTGCCTGGTGAGCTTGGGCTCTCTTGGTCTCTCTCTCGCCTGGCCTGTTCTGTATTGGCGTGTTCGTGCGTCCAGGTTGTTGCCTTGCAGCGAACTTCCGACGCCCTTACCACACACTTCCCATGCCCACTGGGGCAAAGGAAACTCTGCCGAAATTTTCTCGGCAGAGTCACGTCACTGGCAACATGCCAGTTGACGATGACCAATACACCGCCCTGCAAGCTGAGCTTCAACGTGAGCGCAATGTGCTGCAGGCAGCCCTCACCGCTTAGCGAGTTGCTGCGGAGAAGTTACGGGCTGAGCAGGCGGACCAAGAGACCTTTGCCGATCACATTGCTGACCTGGTTCTTAATCGTCTCCAACCCACACTACGCGGCACTCAGTCTGCCAGCATTGCTGTAGCATTCTCCACCTCCCCCGCTTCCGCATCTACCACCACTGGCACTTCCTCCTCTGATTCTCTTGCAGTTGCCGCAGTCGTCGGCGCAGCCGCAGCCAAAGCACTTGCGCCATCAGTACAACACAATCCCGACTTTGATTCTATTCCACCCCACTTCACTTCCAATCTCACATTCCATTCTTGGGAGGTTCGTTTCAGTGCCTGGGCACAGGGGGAGCAGCTCTGGAAATACTACCATGAACCCATCCCCTCAGCTGCTCCACCCTTCGTGCCGATCGAGTCTGAGTCGGCACGAGCTGTTCGTGCCCTCATTTGAGCTGGACTTGACGATCTCACTGATGAGATCGGGTCTTACAATGCAGATATTGCACGCCGCACCCCCGCTGACCCAGATGGGGCTTATGCCCTGATCAAACGGCGCATGACAGTCACTGGACACGCAGCACAGAGCGTCCTCACCGTCCAATTCAACATGCTCTCCATGCGTGCTGATGAGACTACTGATGCCTATTGGGCACGCAGTCTGCGACTACTGCGCGGCCTCGGCAAGGCCGCCCCTGGCCAGCTCCCTGCAGTTCTGTCCATCGTCAACGGCCTCATCCCTGAACTCAGCGACATCTTTCGCGAGGTGAAGGCCACAGAGCTTGAGCGCTTGGCTGCCATCCCTGTCCTCGCTGATGCACCCCCCGGCATTGGGGCTTTGTGGGAGTTCACCTCCCAACGCCTCATCGACTGGTGGAGCTCACTGCAGAATAAACACATTCATCGCGCCGCCGTTACAGCAGCAGCCACCGCACTCCCTTCTTCCTCCACCTCCCCTACCTCGAACTCATCCTCCACCACCACCTCCACCACTACTGCCACTTCTCTTGCTGCACAAGGGGGTGGACGAGGTGGGGGGGGTGGTCAAGGTAAAGGCCGCGGGGGTGGCTCTGGCGGCGGGGGGCAGGGCAAGGGTGGCAAAGGTTGCAGTTCTGATGGCGCTGCATCTCCCGCTCCCTCCACCAGTACTGTCACGTGCTGGAATTGCGGTGCCACCGGTCATGCGGCGCCCAAGTGCCCTGCCCCAGCTGACGATGCACGCCTTGCCTCAGCTATGCACGCTCATTAAGCACGCTCCTCGGGGTCGGGTAGTGGATCTGCACGCTCCTCCACCTCCACAGGATCAGGTGTTGGTCCTGCACGCTCCTCCCCCTCCCCCTCACCTACAGCTGCCGCCTACAGCGCTACTCTCTCCTCACCTCCTCCGCCCACACCCTGGGGTTGGCCCCCAAGGCTTGGTGATCCTGTCTACTTCGGGCCCCCCTCTGGCTTCTACTCACCTCTACCGTGGGCTTCCTTCGCTCCCAGTCCTCAGCGCCTCTCACCTGGCACACTCATCACCGGGCCATCTGACGACGAACGCCAGCTGGACTCTGCACTCTTTCGCACAGTTCACCAACGACACCTCCGTGATCAGGGAGGTGAGAGTGTGCGTTCGGTTGAGGGTGGACGTGCGTGTGGCGTTGATTTGTCTGTTCGTGGGCCTCCCCCCGGTCATGTTCAGGGTTGTCCCCCAGCTGATGTCCCGTGGATTGAGCAATGGCAGGGGGTGGTTCATCAGCTTCATCCCCTGAGTATCCCATGGCGTCAATGTTGCTCCTGCAGGAGGCCCGCATGCGTCTCTCAGCATCTAGCTCGGAGACGCGTACTGCCGCCATTGCCTCGGGGCTTGGGGCCACCATGTTAAGGCATGTCCGCCGGACATGCCCCTGCTTCCCACAGCGTACACAGATGCGCCATTTCTTCATCTTGGCGTACCTGTCCAGGGGCACAGTGGCTGGCTGCCTGCGCCCGCGACTTGGGCCTGGCTACGTCCACTTGGGCTCTGCAGGCTTGACCTGGCGCACCTTTGGCAGTGGGAAGGGGGCGTTATAGGTCTGCTTATAGCTCAAGTTCAGGTAGCCGAGGTCGACGTACGCGACCGGGTTCATCGCTTTCTCTAGCAGTAGGCTGCACGCGTGCGAGCACGGTCTTCAGGCTCACGTCTCGTGGAGTGCTGTTGTGCCGTGTGGCTGTGCCCGTGTGCCATGGTCCTGTCTTGTCGCCATCCAGGTCCAGTGAGTACTCCCTGCTGCGGTCGTAGTTATTTTTGAGCTTTAGGTAGAGCACTGGCACGACGTTGCTCTCGGCGTCGTTTGCCAACCTCCGATGAATGTGCCACAATCGCTGCACGAAGATGTGCAGGTTCACGAAACAGAAGAATGGATACATCTTCCGCGGCTCCACCAGCTTGCCATTGAGAGACTCCATGGCGTTGCTGGTGGTATGCCCACCGCGGGAAACTGGGCAGAAGAGCCTGCTCCAGCGCTCCTTTGGGATACCGGGCTCTCCATTGCCGCCCAGCAGGTAATCCACAACTCTCGGCACTTGGCGTCGCATCTCTGCCAGATATGCGTCCCAGTCCGCCTGCATCGTCGCGTGTGCCAGGTTCCAGAAAAGTGCGCCAGACGTGCCCTGGCACTTGGACTGCATGTTGTGCATCAGGTGCCACGCGCAGTACGTGTGAGTCGCCCCGGGCAGCTTCGCCTCGACAGCGTTGGCCAGTCCCTTCTCCCGGTCAGAAATGACTGTTGTTCCATGTTGTGGAGCCGTCGGGTACGCTACTGCGACCAACTCACACAACCAGCTCCAGTTGCGCTCATCTTCCCCGGACACCAGGGCATATGCAGCGGGCATGGCGTTGTTATTTGCATCAAAGAATTGCATGATGAGTAGAACCTGTCTGTGGCCGTTTTTGAGGTGTGTGCCATCCATGACAAGGACCCTCCTGGTGTACTCAAAACCTCTCCTGTAGGCACCGGGTGCGATGAACACTCGATCGAAGGCGCCGGTGACATGGTCTTTCTCGGCTTTGGCGATGGCTTGCGGGTCAACCCTCTGCACCTGCAAAATAAACCATATTCGCCCTGTTCAGTCAGTGTACTATGACATAGCCGCAATGTGAAAAAATGGAGAACACTAAATGAAAGCAGGATAGCTTACCTCCTCCATGTAACATGGGAACATGCTCCACGACACCGAATTTTTGCCGTACATCTTCTCCAAACAAAGTTTCTTCGCACGGTAGAGGGTGGTGTATGGGACCTTTGTGTTGGCCACTTCTGTCACGACCGCTTGCAGTGCCTTGGGCTTCACCGACGGGTCCCTGGCGATGGTGCTCTCAATCCGCCGTGCCACCCACCTCATGGAACGTACGGGGTTACCCCGGCCGAGGCCGGGGTCACAAAGATGGCCATCCACGAACGAGGTGATGTTGACTGCTCCAGACTTCTTGCTGTACCCGGCACGAACGATCCACGGGCAGTTTTTTGTAGCAAACTGCTTGCACCGCGCCAGAAACCGAGTGGGGTCGCTTTTCAACCACCTCAGCGCCATGCGGTCATGTACCACATACACTTCCACTACGGCTTTGCATGCGGCCATGTTCTCGAATGTTGAGCCACCGAGGAAGTCCACCGTAGCCTTCCACTTCTTCGGGGTAGCACGTGGGATGGGGTCAGAGATGCGGGCGGCGGCAGCCTTCGCCTTGGCGTCAGCTGCCTTTGCCTCATCGTCAGAACCGATGGGCCTGCCCTTGGTAGAGTGCACATGCCCGCCTACACGGGACATCCTAAGGGGACCTTCAGCTTCAGGGTGTGGGGCCCCATCGACTGCAGCTGCCGGTGCATCGTCGTTCTCGGCACTTGGTGTCTGTTGCGTCAAGCACGGATCATCTGTGGCGTCGTCGTTGCTGTCGTCCGGCAGGAACCAGGATGATGTAACAGCTCCGCCACCTCTCTGGTGCATGGTCCCCGCCATTGGGAGCCTCCATGGTCATCTTGTTAAGTAAACCGAGGTGTATATACCATGGATACCCGCGGTCGTCTTGCATGCGCCGTCTACGAGGCTGCCGTGGGCATGACCAACATCATCGATGCTTTGATGCACGAAAATGCAATGCACGGCCAGAACCCCCCCCTCCCCAAACCGCAACTGTCGACGTGGGTTGAAAAATGTTTTCCCGTATTAGGTACGACAGGCGTTGTGGGAGGCACATGGTAAACGTGCATGATGGGAGGTACATTGCAACTCGGGAAACTGACAGAGTGTGAATCCTCACAGGGTGTCAAAATCAGATGCAAATGCGCTGGAACACACGGACATGTTTCATACATACGAATGTACAAATTGTTAAACTTTGTGGATCCTTAAAAAAACTGACTGACATGACGTAATCGGCTCGATGGTGTGCAGCGCCTTTCTACGAGGCGAAGTGTTGCATTATCGTATGTAAGACCCCCATAAAGAAGGTGTCAAAGCCCTCACGAACCACGTGATATTCCTTCCATATTTTGCGGACGATTGCCGACGACATCCATTTTTTATGGTTGTTGAAATCTATGTCAAAAAAGCTAAAACCATCAAACATATATAAAGCGTGCCCATAACTGACACTAACTGGGGGCACATATGTCATGTCCATTTCAATTATGGGCACCGAAGTCATTTCCATTCCGACTATGGACACCGCATGCGTGTCGGTTTCCACTTTGGACACCGCATACGGTTCGCTTTCGACTATGGGCACCGCGGATCTATCGACCATAAGGATGGGCATATAACAACTCCGTCCTTTTCTGATTGGCTGGTGATCGGAGTAACAAGCTCTATAGAGCTGGGGGGGAGCTAGAACATGGAGGGGTCTCCCATTGTTGTTCATTCTTGATCACTAATCAGCCACTTCCAGCTTTTAGCTGCTTTCTGGCGCTAACTCTGGCGCTCGTATCTTTGAGTAACAAACCCAGAGCTCACAGACTTAGACTCTAGAGCAGCAGACTAAGGGGGCAGCAGACTTCAGCAACGAGCGTGGAAGCCCGCACGCTGCATCAACAACGCTGTTGCCTCAACCTGTTGCATAGATTCAAGCTTGGTATCAGAGCTAGAGCGTAGCTGCAGTAGCAGAAGACTGGCGTACAGGTGCCAGACAACGCAGGCGGACCCCCATACGCGCCAGTGCAGGGGAAATGCTGCCGGATTTTTTTCTGGCAGCATTTACCCGCCTGGTGGCGGCATCAGATATTTTCCCACGGCCACTGGGCCAAGCGAAATGCTGCCAGATGTTTTCCGGCTGTACTGACCCCCACGCTTGACGCGAGGAGGTGAGCGGCAGGTCGCGTCTGACATCAACAAACGATGGCGCACGTCACCTAGGTGTAGTGACTGGCACCAGCAAGCAGCAGCAGCAGCCTGTAGCAACAACAGCGGCAGGCAACTGTAGCAAGCAGTGGCAGCAGCAGCAAGCCACAGCTGCGTGCAACAGCAGCAACTATTAGCAGCAGCAGCTCGTAGCTGCAGCAGCAGCTTGCTGCAACAGCAACCCGCAACAGATGTCAGCAGTAGCAGCAGCAGCTCGCAGGAGCAGCAGCAGCATGTAGCAGCAGTAGCCCGCAGCAGCGGCGGCCAGCAGTAGCATCAACAGTAGTCGGCTATAGCAGTAGCAGCAGCGAGCTGCTGCTGTCCACTGCCTACAGCTCGTCGCGAGCAGCGAGCTGCTGCTGCCCATTGCCCCCAGCTCATCGCGAGCAGCGAGCTTGCTGCTGACTACGAGCAGCCGACTGCTGGCAGCGAGCAGTGAGCCCGTTGCATGCTGCCCGCTGCCCACAGTGAGAAGCGAGCTCGCTGAGCAAAAGGAAAAGAAAAAAAACACATCAGAAGAAATCCCCCACCCCGTCAACAGCTACCTTAGCTGCTACAACAGCCGGAACAACTCGCAGCAGCAGCAGCAGTAGCAGCAGCATTAGCAGCAACAGCAACAACAGCTGCAGCAGCTATAGCAGCACCAACATCAGCAACAGTAGCGGCAGTAGCAGCAGCAGTTGCAGCGGCAACAGCTGCATCAAGAGAAGCAGGAGCTGCGGCAGTAGCAGCAGCAGTAGCAACTGCTTGAACAGCAGTAGCCACATCTGTAGCAGTAGTAGCAGCCTCAGCAACAGCCGCTGTTGACGTCAGCAGCCGTTCAGCTGACGTCACTACTGATGTCATGAACCAAAAAAAAGGCAGTCGTGCAGATTCTAAACAAGGTTGGCTGAAGTCAACCTTTTCAAGCTGACAACACCGCTGACGTCACTGTTGATGCCAGCAGCACAAAGAGGGAAAAAAAAAACAAACAAAAAGGGGAAGGCGCCTAAAACATGCCTACTAGTCCTAGCGGGGAGGGGTCCTCCTCCGATGGTGGGGGGACCTCGTCCCTCTTTCCTGCAATACCTGCAGCAAGTACAACAGCTGCAGCAGAAACCGCATCAGCAGTAGCAGTAGTAGCAGCAGTAGTAACAGGAGCAGCAGCAGCAGCAAGAGCAACAGCAACAGCAGCAGCAACAACAACGGCCACAACATCAACAATAGTAGCATCAGCAACAACAAGAGGAGTAGTAGCAGCAGCAAGAGCAGCAGCAGCAGCAATAGCAGCAATAACAGGAGTAACAGCAGGAGTAGTAGCAGCAATGTCACCCTGGACAATCTGTCGTCAGTCCTTCTACCTCGACAGATCCGCTCGTCGCTCTTTAGCAGCAGCTCGCAGCTCTGACACAGCAGCTCGCGGCACTACAGCTGCCGCCACCCCCATTGGCGCAGCAGTCGTAGTAGCAGCAGCAGCAACAGCAGCAGCAGCAGCTGCCACCACTACAGCATCAGCTTCCCCCGCAACAGCCATGCCAACGTCAGCAAGTGCCGTTTGCTCTACCAGGATACGCGAGCCCGGCCCTATCCTTTGCCACATAGTACCTAGCGCAACAACACACCCTACGCCAACACCAGACGATGACATCTGTCCTAGGCCCCACTTTGAGTGCCGGCCGCAGACCAAAGGACTTCAAAACCCCACCGCCACCGCTAAAAGCTGGCGACCCATTCCGGAGCTGGGAACTCAGCTTCCGGATCTGGGCACAGGGTGAGGGCTTATGGCCCTACTATGTTCTGCCCTTCGACTCCACCCAGGCCGACCAGGTCTACGACGCCGGTCGCACCGTGCGTGCTCTCGTCCCCGTCGCCCCTCTAGCCTCACACATCGCCCTCGAGCCCTTCCTCGGCGACCTCACCACCGGAGCCCTCCCTGACCCAGTAGCGGCCTGGCACGTACTCACTCGCCCACATCGCCTGTCCAGCGATGCTGAGACCAGCTGTCTCCTCCGGGAGTTCAACTCCCTTCACATGGGGGAGACCGAGACGGTCACCTCCTACTGGTAGTGTGCAGAGGACCTTCTCCGCCGCCTTAGAGACGCCGCGCCACCTCCCCTCTCTGTGCTCCTGACCATCAAGCGCGGCGCCACCGCCTCCTTCTCCGACGTCTTCGTCCACTACTCCCAAGACGTTCTCGAGGCCATGGCCACCCAGGGTACTCTCATTCCCTGGGCGTACGAGCTCTTCCTTTGCATCGAGGAAGCTCGTCAGGGGTCCCACATCCATCGCACAGAGTCCTTCGCCTCCCCCGCCGTCACCGCTCCTACCGTCACCGCTCTTGTCATCGCCACTCCTGCCGTCGCCGCTCCTGCCGTCGTTGCTCCTGCCGTCGCTGCTCCTGCCGTCGCCGCTCCTACCGTCGCGTCAGTGACCATCACCGCCCCAGCAGCAGCAGCAGTATCCTCCGGCGCCTCCTCCTCTACCAAGAAGAAGAAGGGCAAGAAGAGCAAGGGCACTGAGGAGCAGACCAGTGGATCTAGCAGCGCCAACCTCGTTTGCCATAACTATGGCCAGTCTGGACACGGATGGTACACATGTTCGCTTCCAACTGACGAGGCTTGTGTCATCGCCACCATGNGTCAGTGACCATCACCGCCCCAGCAGCAGCAGCAGTATCCTCCGGCGCCTCCTCCTCTACCAAGAAGAAGAAGGGCAAGAAGAGCAAGGGCACTGAGGAGCAGACCAGTGGATCTAGCAGCGCCAACCTCGTTTGCCATAACTATGGCCAGTCTGGACACGGATGGTACACATGTTCGCTTCCAACTGACGAGGCTTGTGTCATCGCCACCATGCGTCGCCAGCGCGAGCACCGCCTTGCCACCAGCGCCGTAGCCGCCGCTGTTCCAGTCACATGAACGCCACTCCTGACGGCCCCACCTGAGCATCCTTCACAGCTGTCCGCACACGTTGTCCCGTCACTGATTTCCTTCCCTCCCTTCGTTGACTCTGGCACCGTCACACCGCAGTCAGTATACTCCATCGGACCCTCCGCCCGCGAACGCTAGCTAGAGCAATTTATCACCTTCCAGCTCGGACTTCCTCGCCCTCCTCCCCAGGGAAGTGTGAGTTGCGTCGTTGCCAGCTCCTCTCTACCCTGCATGACAGAGTCGTTTCTGCACACATGGCCTGTATCTCCGCCTGTCCCGTCCTGTGCCACCCTGTCTTCTCTCGCTCCTCTTCGAGACGATGTTGCCGGGCTAGATGACTGGCACTCGCGGTTTGCACCTCTTTCCACTTCGTCAGCGTCGCTTGCCCACTGCGATGTGACTGCCAGCGACCTCGCCTCTCCGGTCCAGGATCCGTCAGAGACTTGGATCATGGACTCTGGGGCCACGCATCACATAAAGGCCTCGTGCGAGGCCTTTAGTGTGCTTGGTCCCGTCACCGATGTCACCGGGGTTCGGACGGGATCTGGTCAGGTCTTGCCCGTTCATGGTGTCGGCGTCGTTCATTTCCGTGGTCATGCAAGTGACATCTTCTTGACTGATGTTCTCTTTGTCCCTGGCCTTGAGCTCAGCCTCATGTCTGTCACCTCCCTTGATCGCATGAGCATGGACGTTTTGCATTCACATGGCGTGGGCACTGTGTTGCTACGTCCGTCTGGTCATGTTGTCCTGCATGCCACTGCCCGCGGCAACTTGTGGCATGTACTGTGCCTGTTTGTTCCCACCTCTATCTCCTCTTTGTTCACTCACACTGGCCACGTGTTTGTCACCAGCACATTGTCTCCACAACACACGTGTCTCATGCATCGCCGCATCTATCACGTCCACTCTGCCGCTTTTGACAGCATGCTTCGCATACAACCAGCCACGGGTCTTGACTCAGCCTCCTTTCCTCTACCGTGCCCCACTGAGTGCATCAATTGCGTTGAAGGCAAGATGCACCGCTCCACCTATCCCCTCTCTGCCTCTCAAGCGTCCTCCCTGCTCAACCTCGTCCACTCTGATGTCATGGGTCCTCTCCCGACGGAGTCTGTCGTCGAGTACGGTCATTACGTTTTGACCCTTACGGATGACTACTCTCGATATCGATAGGTTTTCTGCCTGCGGCAGAAAAGCGACGTCGCGCCCACCATTCGGGATTGGCTTGTCCGCGCTGAATGCGAGTGTGGTCGCTCCCTTCGTTGCTTCCGCTCAGATCACGGGGGCGAGTTTTTGGGGGAGACCACCCTTTTCCTTGCCTCCCGTGGTGTCCATCATGAGACGTCGGCGCCGTACATGCCCGACCAGAACGGAGTCCTTGAGCATCGGAACCGCACCATGGCCGATGCCGTTCGTACTATGTGGGTCGAATCCGACGCCTCTGACGGCTTCTACTTCGAGGCCATGACCTACATGACATGGGTCTGGATCCGAATTCCCCATGGACCCATTCCTAGTCAGTCTACCCCATACCAGCATTGGTGTGGAGAACGCGTCGACTTGCGTCCAACCCGTGTCTGGGGCTGCGTCGCCATCGTCTGGTTACCTGCCCCGTACCAAGGTGGCAAGCTCGACCCTCGCGGTCGCCCATGCACCTTCCTCGGCGTCTCCCGTCAGTCAAAAGCATGGCGATTTTGGGATCCCGCTCGCCGTTGCATTGTTGAGTCCCGGGATGCCCTCTTCTTTCAGGACCTGTTTCCCCGTGACCTCGTTCGCTCAGACGCGTCGATGTTCCTCCCGTCGCGTGGGGGATTGGTGAGTCCGTTCTCCGTCTTCCCACATCCGGGTGGTCCATCGCTTGCGTCCAGGGACCCACTTTCGTCGGCCGCCCCATCTGTGGCCGCCAGCCCCTCAGGGCCGGCTTCCCCGTCTGTGGCCGCTAGCCCCTCAGGGCCGGTTTTCCCGTCGGTGGACGTCAGCCCCTCAGGGCCGGTTGCCCCGTCTGTGTCCGCCAGCCCCTCAGGGCCGGCTTCCCCGTCGGTGGACGTCAGCCCCTTGGGGCCGGTTGCCTCGTCTGTGTCCGCTAGCCCCTCAGGGATGGCTGCCCCGTCTGTGTCCGCCAGCCCCTTAGGGCCGGCTGCCCCGTCCGTGTTCGCCAGCCCCTAAGGGCCGGCTGCCCTGTCCGTGTCCGCCAGCCCCTCAGGACCGGCTGCTCCCTCCATGTCCGCCAGCCCCTCAGGGCTGGCTGCCCCGTCCGTGTTCGCCAGTCCCTCAGGGCCGGCTGCCTCGTCCGTGTCCGCCAGCCCCTCAGGGTCGGCTGCCCCATCTATGTCTACCGGCCCCTCCAGGCCAGCTGCCCCATCTGCGTCTGTCGGCCCTTCAAAGCATGCTCCCCGGTCCGTGCCGGCTTGCTACACACGCGGTCCAGGCGGGAGCCTCAGACTCAGGGTCCCGATAGTTAGCACTCAGGCCACCTCTGCACGTCCTCTCACCCCACGACCCCCTGGGGGAGATGCAGATCCACTGCCTCAGAGACGTGGCTCCACTCCCACGGTCGTGAGTGGGAACCCTTGCACCAAGGCACTTGGTTTGGCCACATTGTCAGCCATTGTGGACCTACATCGAGGGTCGGCTCTGGGCTACGCCCTGCTCCATCAGGAACACCGGTATGCCGTCATGGTCGCACTCACGTAGCTGCGGCCAGGGGCACGAAACACGCATGCCCTCATAGTCCGCCCCACTGAGCGACCAGAGGACCCAGCCACCCTGCGCGAGGCTCGGGCTTCTCCAGAGGGCGCACATTGGGAAGCGGCGTGCGCCGACGAGCTAGCTAGCATCCGGCAACATCACGTCTACGAGCTCGTCGACCTTCCTCCGGGCCGCAAGGCCATCGGCGCCAAGTGGGTTCTCCGGCGGAAATGGAAGCCAGACATGTCTGTGGACAAGTACAAAGCCCGTCTCACGGCCAAGGGGTTTGCTCAGATACCTGGGATCGACTATGACCAGATCTTCGCATCGGTCGGTCGATTCTCTACCAGCCGCGCATTGTTGAGCCTGGTTGCACTGCATGGGCGGGACCTACAGCAGATGGATGTGAGCAACGCCTTCCTCCATGGCTCATTGGAGGGCGAGGAGCTCTACATGGTGCAACCCCTAGGCTTCGACGATAGCTTTGGCAAGGTCTGGAAGCTGCGGAAAGCCCTCTATGGCTTGAAGCAGTCACCGCGCTGCTGGAACCAAGAAATAAGTTGTACTCTTATGAGCGGCGGCCTCCTTTGCAGCTCTGCCGATTTCGCGCTGTTCATTAGCCCGCGAGGTGAGACGCTCGTCGCCGTCTTGGTTTATGTCGATGACCTACTCAATGCATCACCGGATGCGGCTGCCATCCAGCGGGTCAAGGACCTGCTGCACGCTGCCTACCAGATGAAAGACCTGTCAGGATGAGATCCGTGTGGTGCGGTCCCGACGTTGATCTGATCGTCTCTAGTGGTTCACGTCTACTGTTTTGGGCGAATCTGAGACTGAGCGTGAGCTTTCTGGTTGCCTTGCGTTATGTGAGCAGGAATTTAGCAACAGTCAGTTTGCGAAGGGAATAACGTCATTTTGCGTTAGTTTTTGAACATAGACATCATCACAACATTTATAGGGCTAGTCATGAGATTTCCAACACACCAAACCGCACGCAATTCGGCCAAGCGTAGATCAAGTTATGCTTGCCGAAGCGCAGGTCTCAACCACCACAGAAGCCTGACGCCGCCACTCGCCGTGGCGCCTTCGTTCACGTGCGAAGCGCCTTTCCCAAGGCGCATATCCCATTGCACATGGTGTAGGGGTCTCCTGCACTGTTTCCACGCACCCTACCCGCTTTTGGGTCGTGTTTGGTGATGGGGTGTGACGAGGTTCGAAACCTGTCCACGGACCTGCAGTCAAAATTTTGACTAAGTCCCTGAGTAACAAAACGTACTACTGAGTTTCGGACGTCGAGCCAGGATTTTGGCCAAGTCCCTCAGTAACAACCTGCACTACTGGATCTGGTGGATGATCCGCCGGATCAGGAGGATCATCCACCGGACGCCTTGGCAGGCCTATCGGAGCATTTTCTCCAGATGGTATTTTTGTTACTCAATCCGGTTGATTATCCACCGGATTTCGAGTCGCAGCCGGCTCCCAGAGTCGTTGCGCACACCCCAACTTTGGAAGGTCATATCTCCCTCGATACTTGTCTGATTCTGGCGAAACAACTTCCACCGGATTCAACAACTTGTCAACTTTTAGAGGCAATCCTACATTTTAGGATCCGAGCAAATTTCGAGTCGCCAGATCCGCCGGAGCGGAGTTTCTATTTTCTGACGGCTTGTCAGTGCCTCCCGGCGCCGCACTTGGGCATGCGGAGGGGCAATTTTTTCAACAAGACCTCGAATCTTTCTGGGCATGGAACTTGAGCATGATTTCTCTGCTGGAATACTGCATGTCGAGGAGGCTGCCTATGTTTGCACCCTGTCAGGGCGCTTTTCTGAGGACTTGTCCCTCGTGCCGAGAGCATCCTCGCCCATGTCGCCCGACGGCTAGGCGATGCTCAAAATCTCCGATCCAACTGTGGTGGGGGAGCCAGTAGACGTGACCGTGTATTTGCATGTCATCGGGTCACTGATGTTCCCGGCAATGACGACGCGTCCAAACATTGCGTTCACCGTCAACCTCCTAGCTCAGTTCTCTTAGGAACCGCATCACCTCCACTTCGCGGCCACGATCCGAGTATTGCGCTATGTCATCTCGACTCCACAACGAGGTCTCACGTTCCGCCGACAGCCGTCTGTTGTCGCGGTGGGCTACACCGACAGTGACTGGGCCGGTAGTCCTGACGGTAATAGCCGCAGAGGCTGGATCTTTTTGGTTGGTGGCACAGCAGTGTTCTGCTGTAGTGGCAAGCAGGGGTGCATTGCACGCAGCACCGCTGAGGCTGAGTACATAGCCCTTGGTTCAAGAGCATGCGAGAGCGTCTGGCTGCGTTGTCTGTTGTCTGAGTTGCGTCAGCCCGTCGCGTCCATCACGTTGCATTGTGAGAATGAGAGTGCCATGGCCATCGCCGAAAATGACGGCGTGCATCATACATGCACAAAGCACATCAATGTTGAGTATCACCATGTGCGTTCGTTGTTGCATGACGGTAGCTTCAGCATTGTGTGGGTCGAGACAGCACGAGAGTTGGCTGACTTCTTGACCAAGGCACTGAAGCGCAGCTCGTTCAAGAAGGCTGTGCGTTCAGTCGGCGTGCATCCATGAGTAGCACCCTTTTTCCTCGCTTCCGTTTCCATGTGCCCTTGGGGAGTTTGTCCGTCGCATGTGATGGTGCCTGCCCAGGTGCACTACGCCTGTGAGTCATGGGAGAGTGTTGGTTTTTCCGTGTCTCTCACTGTACTCTGTTGTGTCCTCCCAGCTTGTGTACATTGGCGTGCAGATGGCTGACGGCGAGACTTGACGCCGCTGGAGTATCGTCCGGTGGAGTCGACGCACGCCGAGGCCTACGCAAAGTTCGCTGGAGCCTCCTCCCTACGTCAACGTGCTCAGCTCCATCGCCATGCCTCCTTGGCAGTCGAGGCGCCGGCGGTCACTGGCTCCGTAGAGGTCGTCTGTGTGCTTGTGGTGTTGGATCTGACTGTGCTGTTGTGTCTACTGCATCATGCTGTGCCTAGGGTCCATGTTTCATATTGCGGGGCACTGTTTGGCACATTTGTCCAGCGCAGGCACTACCTGGGTTCGGGTAGTCATAACTCTTTGCTACTGTTTTTCTAGCTGTTTCTGACCACACGGCTGCGTTTGCAGCATCTGTATTATGGTATGGTCCTGTTTTCAGGAAAAACGGATGACGCCCGGGTTTTGGGCTGTCGGCCGTCTGGCAGGCCTCACAGAGAAAACCTGCCAGCCTGAAAATAGAGCTATTTTCTGATTGGCTGGTGATCTGAGTAACAAGCTCTACAGAGCTGGGGGGGGTGGCTAGAACTTGGAGGGGTCTTCCATTTTTGTTCATTCTTAATCACTAATCAGTCACTTCCAGTTTTCAGCTGATTTCTGGCGCTAACTCTGGTGCACGTATCTCTGAGTAACAAACCCAGAGCTCACAGACTTAGACTCTAGAGCAGCAGACTGAGGGGGCAGCAGACTTATGCAATGAGCATGGAAGCCCGCACGCTGCATCAACAACGCTGCTGCCTCAACATGCTGCACAGGTCCAATGTTAGCGCCGGTGTAACTCCAGCATTAATCACTTGCGTCACTGCGGTGAGTGTGGAACGAGGCCAGAGGTCACAACAAATCTGTGGGATACATACCAACACTCCCCCATGACCCACAGCCGACGCACAGTGACACGAGCGCACAATCACAAACGAGTGTCACGAGGAGTGAAAGACAACTGTACAAGAACTAGCCACAATCATTCAACCAGGATCACCATGTGGACACAACAGCCCAACAGCATGCACAGTCGCCTTGAAGACGTTACCGCTGAGTGCCTTCGTCAGGAAATTAGCTCGTTGTTATAGTGTATCGACCCAGTCGACCTGGACATCACCTGCAGAAATACGCTCGCGCACAAAATGATGCTCAACATTGCTATGCTTCGTACGTGTATGATGCATGCCATCATGTTCAGGAATCGCCTTAGTTCTTTGATTGTCACAGCACAAAGTGATGCAGCGGATGGGGATGCACAGTTGCTGTAGCAAGTGACACAGCCACACACTCTCGCAAGTGCCTGCACCTAGAGTAACATACTCAGCCTCACTTGAGCTGCGCGCCACACAACCCTGCTTACCACTCTTCCACGACACAACGGTCCCACCAACAAGGAAGATGTAACCTGTACCGCTGCGTGCGTCAGTGTCATGTGCCCAGTCACTGTCCCTGTATCCATCCACGACAATGGATGGTTGTGTACGATAGCACAATCCAGTGCGTGGAGTGGAGAGGGCGTACCTGACAACATGCAGTGCAGCCTCCATGTGTCAGGCTCGGGGAGCCTGGGAGAACTGGGCCAGGAAGTTTACGGAGAAGGCGACATCTGCCCTGGTCGTGGTCGCCAGGTACATCAGTGATTGAATGACGCGGAGATAGTCAGTCACATCGACTGTCTCTCCCAACTTGGACACATCCAGTGTCTTCAGCAGCCTTTGGCCCGCTGGGGTCATGGGCGTGGACACAGTGGGTATGGACTCTAGTAGTGAGGCAAAGCGCTCCCACAGGCTACGGACGTATGCAGCCTGGTGGACATGGAGTGTGCGGCGAGAACGGTCGCGCTCAAGCTCCATGCCTAAGAAGATGCAAGCAGGTCCCAAGTCTTTCATCTTGTACGTGGACTGCAAGAGCGTCTTCACTGACTGGACAACTGCCTGACTAGGCAATGCTATCAGCAGGTCATCCACGTAGACGAGGACAGCCACGAACGGGGCAGAAGGTGGGCTGACAAAGAGTGATGGATCCACCGTACTACGCCGGTAACCTCCTTTCTCAAGAGTGGATGTGATCTCTTAGTTCCAACACCGTGGCGACTGCTTTAGGCCATAGAGAGCCTTCCGCAGTCGCCACACTCAGTCAACGCCGTCGGAGAAGCCAGGTGGTTGAACCACGCAGATCTCCTTGTCCAACCGTTCGTGGAGGAATGCATTGTTCACATCCATCTGCTCTAACTCCCAGTCATGGTGAGCCACGAGACTCAACAGTGCTCTGGCAGTGGTGTAATGCCCAACCGGCGCAAACGTCTCATCGAAGTCGACGCCGGGGACCTGGGAGTACCCCTTTGCCGTGAGGCGTGCCTTGCGCTTATCGAGTGCATTGTTGGGCTTGTACTTGCACCGAAAGACCCAACGGGCATCAATGGCTTTGCGCCTAGGCAGAAGATCGACAAGTTCATAGACCGCATGATCATCAAGGGCTTTGAGCTCGTCACGCATTGCAGCCTCCCACTAATCGGTGTCAGAGGCTGCACAAGCTTGACACATAGTGGTCGGCTCAAGGGGCAAGGCAGTGGTAACTGACGTGGCGTGATACTCTGCAATGCTGCTCAAGACCGCAGCTTCCAAGGCCCGCTCATGCTCAGAGGCAAGGAGCGTTTAGCCGAGGGTGGAACTGGGATGGACAACCCCAGTAGCCAAGCATAGTGCGTCCATGCCAGTGGGGAGAACAGGCGAGTGGGGTGGCTGAGACGCAAGCTAGGACGGGGGAGGGCGTGCCGAGGTCATGGAGGTGTGAGAGCGGTTGGGTAAGGCACAAAGACGCCCACCCCGGACAAAGGGTGAGACAGAGGCAGATCCAGCGGGGACGTGCGGGGGCGGGTCAGACACTCGGACAGGAGAGGCCGTAGGTGAAGAGGCAACAGGAGAAGTGCTCGGGCTGGACGAGACAACGGGAGACGTGGCAGACTGGGCAGAGTCAGTGACCGGGGCGATGGGACGTCAGACGGGCTGGACGATACGTCAGAGGAAGAGGACACAGAGTAGGTAGGGACATGTCCGGACGACGAGGACTGCAACAAGGGTGATAGCTGGAATGCGGCAACAGGGACTGCCGGATCAGCAGGACCGACAGGGACTGCCGGACCGGCAGGACCGACATCCCCCCTTAGCCAAGAGAGAGGCAGGAGGGAGGAGTCAGGGGATAGACGACTGAGGTCCCGAAGGAAGACGGACTCAAAGAATAGAGTGTCGTGAGACTTGACAACACGCTCACGGACAGGGTCCCAAAAACACCAGGCTTTGGACTGCGCGGAGACGCCTAGAAAGGGGCATAGAAGCAATGCTACCCCAGACCCGAGCTAGGTGAAGATCAGCCCGTTGACCATGCTAGTGCTCAAAGGGTGTGATAGTGTGAGGAAGGGGGCCATGTGGAATACGGTTCCAGACCCACGTCATGTAGCACATTGCTTTGACGGCAAAGAGCGGTGGCAGACCAGACTCAGACAGAAGCGTGCGGACACCGTCGGCAAGTGTCCGGTTCCAACACTCAGAGACACCGTTTTGCTGGGGTGTGTAAGGAGCCGATGTCTCCAGACACACCCCACAAGACTTGAGGAGATGAGCGGTGGGACCAAGGAATTCACCGCCACGGTCGCTGCGAAAGACACGCACCGACCGCTGACAGGCACGCTCGGCTTGAACAAGCCATGACTCAATGACAGAACAGACATCGCTCTTCTGACGAAGAGCAAATACCTAGCTAAAGCGAGAAAAATCATTGGTAAGGCACAAGACGTAGCGACCAACGTCACCAAGGAGGTAATGAGGCAAAGGCCCCATGACATCCACAGGAACACGATCCAGGGGATGTGTAGAGGGTGACTCAGAAGGAAAGAAAGGAGAGCAATGCATCTTCCCTTGCGCACAGTCAAGGCAATCTGTAGGGCAAGGGGCAGGGAAGTTAAAGGGCAAGAGGCCAAGAGCAAGCTAGAGATGCAAAATACTGTGAATGGTATCGCTGTGGACATGACCAAGGCGATGATGCAAGAGACGCACGGGGTCAGAAGCAAGAGAGGGTGCAATGTGAGCAAGAGCGACACCGACGGCAGGAGCAGAGGGGACGTGCAAGGGAACACAATAGAGTTGGCCGCACTTCACGCCATGGAGAATAGCACGTTGAGTGGAACAAAGACAGACGTTGCCGACACCACGGCTAGCAGTAAAGCCCATACCTTGATCATCCAGGGATGGCACAGAAAGCAGGCTGAGTTCCAGCAAAGGCACATACAGAACGTCAGGCACGTACTGGGCACAACTGGGTCCAACAAAGCGCACGACACCCACACCTTGAACAGGCAGCAACTGCCCAGACCCAGTACGAACAAAGCGGATGGAACCGATGGGGTCTAACGAGACAAACGAGGAATGTACGGACGTCATGTGGTGGGTCGCCCCTGAGTCAAGGACCCAGAGGCCACTAGATACACGCACGGAGGGGAGCACACTGGACGTGGCAACAGTGCCAACGGAGGACAGAGACAATGTACAGAGGGAGAGACCACGAGGAAGAAAGTCGGTATGCCAACGCTCAATCCACGGGGCAGAGGTCAGGCCTGACCTCCGCCCAGGCGGAGGTCATCCGGAGGAGCTGGGCAAGTCTAAGCAGAATGCTCAAAAGAGCCACTGTTCCAACACACGACAGCGCCCAGAACCCGCGAGGAAGCAGAAGCGTCCTTGTCCTTGCCCTTGTACTTGCCCTTCCCCTTGCCCTTTCCACGACCTTGGGAAGCGAGGGCAGAGGCGGGGGAGGACGAGGAAGGAGCGGCGGAGGCAGAGGAAGTGGCAGCAGAGGAGGAGGGTGCAGTAGCAGTGGTACGCACAGCAACACCCGTGACGATAGAGTGGTAGAAGCACTTGTTCTGAAGGCTAGTCCACCAAGCAGCAAGGTGCTCTGACGTGAATTCCCAGAGAGCACCAATCACCGGGGGTGACATGGGCGGGACTGGCTGCGAGGCAAGGCGCTCCAGCTCATCAGCTTTGACGTCACGAAGGAGATCTGATAATTCAGGAATAAGACCGTTGACCATAGTCAAAACGGCGGAGAGCTGGCCAGGTGTCGCTTTGCCAAGCTCACGAAGGAGTTGGAGACCACGAGCCTAATAGGCATCGGCGGTCTCATCAACACGCATAAGGAGTGTGTTAAACTGGACTGTAAGCGCGCTCTGTGCGGCTTGTCCAGTGATAGTGGTACGGCGACGTAGCATGGCGTATGCGCCAATGGGGTCAGCAAGGCGCTGGGCAGCAGGGTCACCATTGAAGATGCCAACATCATCAATCAGCAACTTAGGGGCAGCGGCGATGAGAGCGCGGACTGCACGGGCGGACTCAGCATCAAGCGATGTGAATGGAGCAACAGCAGGGGAGTAGTACTCCCACAACTGCTCTCCTTGAGCCCAGGCGCTGAAGCGCACTTCCCAGGAGGAGAAGGCAAATGTAGAGGTAAGCACAGGCGGCTGAGAAAAGAAATCATGCTGGCGAGGTGCAGGTAGTTGGGTAGCAGCAGCGACAGTGCCAGGGTGCGCAGCAGCAGAGGTGCTAGAGGCAGAGGTGGTGCCAGCTGGGAGAGTGGCCCCGGCAGGGGGAAGAGCCGACGCAGCGGGGAGGCGGCGAAGTACAATAGCGGCCACTTCATAAGTGAAAGCAGCGCTGTTATCCTCAGCGAGCTTAATACGGTTCTCAGCCTAATGCTGGACTTCGCGAGCGAGGGTCAGCTGGCGCTGAAGAGCCACAATGATTGACTCGTTGTCACCGGGCATGGTGACGACGTGCGGCCTCTGCCGGACAGATTTTGGCAGAGTTTCCCCAGCCCCAGTGGGCGTGGGAAATATGGGGTTGCCTGAGGCAAAAGACAAAGATGCTGCAGGACAGCCCACCCCGAGTCAGACAGGATAATCCACGCACAACAGGCAAGAGAAAAATGCAAGCAGGTACAAGATGCAGCAAATAAAGTCAGGAAGATGGGCTGCGTAGAAATGCAAGCAGAGGAGGAATAGCAGCCGCTGCGGAGGCAGACAAGATAGAGACGGTGGAGACGTTGGGCACCGCCAGAGCAAAGGCTCCGGTGGCACAGGCGGCACCGAGGGTGATGAAGACGGCTGCGATGGAGACAGTCGCAGTGACGAAGCTGGAGGCAGCTGATGGAGCAGATGATGATGCGGTGACTGCTGCTGCTGTAGAGCTGCGGATAGAGGCTGCAGCTGCTGATGTTGCTGACGCAGCTGCGTCTATGGCAGAAGCAATGGCAGATGCTGTGGCAGAAACCTGTGTTCCTATGTTAGCAGCGGCTGCAGCGATGGGACCAACAACAGGTGCTGCCTCTGTGTACGCGTCAGTAGCCCGCCCTGCCGAAGTCGAGGCAGGAACACGCGACGCTCTAGCGGCGACGGCAAAAGTGGCTACAGCTGCTGCAGCGGCGTCAATGAGAGCACACGTTATGCGAGTGAGAGCACTCATAAGACGTACGACGTCTTGTGTGAGTGCTGAGTGCAACTGGTCCGTAGCAAACTCTGAAGCGTCCTGCCACAGCGGATCCCCCCCGGGAGAGAGAGGCGGGGAGGCGCTTACCGAACGGTGACGGGATGCCCACGCGGACGTGGAGGCGGCCGACTTGGATTCGCGATCACCTCTCATTCCTCTGCAACGACGCGCGTGGCGATGGGGCAGCCTCCCCTCGTAGTACGCACCGGGAGTGAGCACACTCTGGTTGCCGGTTTACGCCAGCGTGACGAACGCGGCACCACGAGGCGGTGCTTGCAACTGCGAAAGCTGTCACTGTGGCCACTGCAGTTGGAGATGACGCTGTCGTGCTGCTGCTGCCGCGGGTGCTGCTGCTGCTATGGTTGCGAATGTGACACTACAGTTGCTCCANCCTGCCACAGCGGATCCCCCCCGGGAGAGAGAGGCGGGGAGGCGCTTACCGAACGGTGACGGGATGCCCACGCGGACGTGGAGGCGGCCGACTCGGATTCGCGATCACCTCTCATTCCTCTGCGACGACATGCGTGGCGCTGGGGCAGCCTCCCCTCGTAGTACGCACCGGGAGTGAGCACACTCTGGTTGCCGGTTTACGCCAGCGTGACGAACGCGGCACCACGAGGCGGTGCTTGCAACTGCGAAAGCTGTCACTGTGGCCACTGCAGTTGGAGATGACGCTGTCGTGCTGCTGCTGCCGCGGGTGCTGCTGCTGCTATGGTTGCGAATGTGACACTACAGTTGCTCCACGTTGTGGCAGCTGCACTCACTGCTGTACCAGCTGCTACGACTGCTATAGCTGCGATGGAGTTGGTGGCGACTGCCGCGTCACTACCAATGGAGGTGGTGGCGGCTGCCACAGGGCTCCTGCCACGGCTGCACCTGTTGCCTAAGCCGTTGGCCTTGTCACAGCAGCAGTGAGCGTGGCTGCAGAAACACGGGTGCGCTGAGAGAGGACTAGGACGCCGGGGGCATTGGAGGGCATGGCTGAAGCTCTAGTGAACAACAGGGGCTATCAACGGTGTGGGAGGCAAAGAGACGACTCTGACACGGGAAGGGAAGCTCGCAGTGGCTCCACCAGCAAGTGCAAAGTGCCAGGAGGGTGCAGTGCAGCCAGAAGAAGATGGCGGGTGGGGATGGTGTTGGTCGGTGTTGCCACAGGAGCGAACACGGCCGCACACCAAGGGTACCGCACGGTCGAGCTGGACGTTGCGGGCTGCCAGGTTGATTATACTGATAGATCGCAGGTGAGATGGCGGCGGAAGACGTGAATGACGTGGTGAAGAGACACCACGCTACCGGTGAAGATCCAGAACCGGATGCGTTTGTGGGAGAACAGCGCGTTCCCTCACACGCTCTGATACCAGAGGACAGAGGAGCCTGGTTAGAGGGAGAGCAAGGGAAGTAGGGAATCACGAGCTTAGCGAGGCATAAGACGCCATGGACGGGAATGCTTGACAAGTGAAACGTGAAAAACCTAAGTCACACAATAGAGTGTTGTTGGGTGCAAGCGAGCAGGTGGCGGGGTGACGAGTGGGAAAACGACAAGCCCATCCTCGCTCGCACCCGCGCCTGGTGAGACCCGAACCTGAGACCTCACCCACACATTTTCCTGCACACATACAACCTAGCAAGCCCGGGAAGACAACCCGGACATACATCCCCTTCATACACTAGGAAGCCTAGTGTCAACAACAATTCAGGTTACAAATGCCTGTGCTAGAGGCAACCTTGATGCCAGCCACAAGAGTGTGGATGGTCTCCTTCCGGTGCCACGTGAGCGGTGACGTCAGCGCCGGTGTCACTCCAGCATTAATCACCTACGTCAGTGCGGTGAGTGTGCAACGAGGCCAGAGGTCACAACAAATCTGTGGGACACATACCAACACAGGAAAGAACGTTAGGAGAAGAGGAGATTCTGACAGGGGACATCTCTATGCACAGATGAGGGTGATACGGAGGTCTGGGAATTGCCAACGCAGCTATTGGGAGAAGCAAACGATCATCTCCAATGGTAAATCCGAGCCTTCCAGTAGTCAATTCATGGAGAGGAACACAAGGTAAGAAGCAATGCAATGAGGAGCAAGACCACAGCTCTCTTACCCGCAACACTAGAGGAATTTCCTTGCATGTAAGAATATAACACATTTTCTCCGTGAAAAAGTGGTCTAACAGTACACTTACCAATTAAACACCCAAGGGAGCAAATTGCTTTACATGTGCAACCTGTTGGTTTTTGTGTCACAGAAACCTGGTGACCTCTGGCCTCGTTGCACACCCTGAGAAAGTGCGTAGAAGCTTCCGAGCAACACAGCCGCTGACCGGGCGTCAGTGCCTGGTCAGACGGTGATGACAGTCACAGGTCGTACACACAACAGCAAGGGTTTGACTAGGAGACACAAGACACAGTGTCATAATGCTTCAATGTAGCATATGCAGAGAGAAATGACAAATGACAGGTCCAAGGCATAAATACCTGCCACGGCGCACGGCGGGTGTCGCACGCGGCAGTCCAAGAGCTGTCCTAAAACCGGCCCAAAACCACTGTTTTGGCCGTAACTCTGCGCACACATGTCAGAATCCTACACCGTCTGAACCTAGACGTGCAGAATCAAAAGACAGATGCTACGACTGGTCACATGCATGCATCCATCGACTGACATTGAGCATACAATGCAAAAACATGCAAATAGGCCTCATGGCCAGTCCGCCGAAAGACGCCTGCAAGACGTAGAAGACACAGCAAAGAGTCCCGGTGGCATCTGGGGCTCTAGAACAGTGGTCGGTCAGCTCCAAGCGGGTAGTCCGCCGCCTGTCGTCGCGCCGGTGTCACCAGGGCCGCCTGCCTCAAGGATCTGCACGAGTATGGACACGGCCGAGTGGTCACAGTAAACTGTACAGGAACGACACAAAGCACAACACTCCCCCATGACCCGATGGTACGCATGTCCATACGTGTGCAGCACTGGTACAACCACATAGTGGGTGACAGAGACAGATGAGATGCAAACGTACATCCCACACTCAATCACTGTCACGCACGGGTCGAAGCCCAACAGAACGAATGGCCACCAGGAACTTTCCGCGGGCAAGTGCCTTCGTCAAGAAATCAGCACGCTGCAAGTCGGTGCCAACCCACATGACGGAGATCACGCGTCGTTCCACCAGATCTTGAATGAAGTGATGCTCAACCGCAATGTGCTTTGTGCGAGCATGAAAAACACGAGAGTTCTCCGCAATGGCGAGAGCACTCTGGTTGTCGCAACACAGCACAATGGCAGGTACTGACTGCCCAAGCTCAAGAAACAAGCGCTGCAGCCAAACTGCCTCAGCAGCCCCTGCCCCCAAAGCCACATACTCTGCCTCCGGCGAGCTACGTGCGATGCAGCCCTGCTTCCCGCTTCACCAGGAAAAAGCGGTACCACCGAGCAGAAACATGTAGCCGGTGCGACTGCGTCCGTCAGGGCTCCAAGCCCAGTCGCTTTCAGTATAGCCGTCAAGGACCACCGAACACTGCGGACAAAAGCAGAGTCCGAGATATGCCGTGGAGACCACGTACTGTACGACTCGCACAGCCGCGTGAAGAGCTCTCGCACGTGGAGCCTGCGAGAACTGAGCGAGGAGGTTGACGGCGAACGCGATGTCGGGACGCGTGGTAGTGGCGAGGTACATCAAAGACCCGATAAGACGGAGGTACAAGGTCACGTCCACTGTCTCCCCCAGCTGTGTAGGGTCATCCACCTTCAGGGCATCCTGTCCATCAGGTGTGAGGGGTGTAGAAGCAGTGGGCACTGCACCAAGGAGATCACTAAAGCGCTCCCCCACGACTTGTGCGTATCGGGCCTGATGCAACAACAGTGTCCGATGTCTACGATCTCGCACGATCTCCATACCGAGAAACACCGATGCAGGACCGAGGTCCTTCATCCTGTAGGCAGTCTGCAGGACAGCCTTGGCCTCCTTCACGGCCTCCAGGGATGGAGACGCAATCAGTGGGTCATCAACATAGACCAGGATGGCGGTGAACCACTCGGGTGTCAGTAGGATGAAGAGCGAGGGATCTACCTCGCTCTGTACGTATCCTGCGCGAGTCAAGGTGCCAGTGATCTCCCGGTTCCAACACCGTGGAGACTGCTTGAGGCCGTACAAGGACTTGCACAAGCGCCAAACCTTGTCACCGTCCTCAAAGCCTGGTGGCTGAGCCACGTAGATCTCCTCATCCAAAGAGCCATGGAGGAACGCGTTGTTCACATCCATCTGGTGTAGTTCCCAGTCATGCTAAGCCACTACACCGAACCGAGCTCGAG